>PVJN01014509.1:10663-46552 GCA_004026805.1 Lasiurus borealis | reverse complement strand
CCACGGTTTCCGCTGCTGCAGCCCGGCCTCCCGCCCCAGCGAGGCCTCCCGCCCCCCTCCATGCTCGACTCACCCCTGCACCCGCCTCCCCGCGGCCCCTTCCCCCCCGGAGACATGTTCAGCCCGCCGGAGAGACCCTTCCTCCTCCCGGGCCGGCAGAGCATGGACGGCGTGGCCAACCCCGACAAAAGGGTCCCGCTCGGCGGTGACAACATGCAGCAGGAGGGCGACCGAGATTACAGGTTCCCGCCGCTGGAGGCGCGGGAGAGCATGAGCAGGCCCCCGCCCGTGGACGTCCGCGATGTGATCGGGCGGCCCATGGACCCCAGGGAGGGCCCGGGGCGGCCCCCGTTGGACGGCAGGGAGCACTTCGTGCGGCCGCCCGGGGACATCAGGGAGAGCCTGCCGCGGCCCGGCCTGGACCCTCTCGGGCGCAGAGACCACTTCGCCTTCGCCCCGGAGAAGCCCTGGGGGCCCCGGGATTTCGACGAGAGGGAGCACCGCGTCCTCCCGGTGTTCGCCGGCCCCAAAGGCCTGCACGAAGAGAGGGCGCGCTTCCGGCCCGGGGGCTACCGGTTCGACCCCAGGAGCGGTCCGTGGAACCGGGGATTTGTGCCCGAAGTTCCCCGAGATTTCGATGACCGCAGAAGACACTGGGACAGGCAGAGGGACAGGGATGACAGAGATTTCGATTTCTGCAGAGAAATGAACGGGAACCGTCTGGGACGAGACAGAATCCAGAACGCCTGGGTGCCCCCTCCCCACGCCCGGGTGTTCGATTTCTTCGAAGGGGCCGCCTCGCAGCGCAAAGGCGACGCCGGGCCTCAGGTTAACGGCGAGAACGCCGAGCGACACGCGCAGCCGCCGCCCCTGCCGGGCCCGCGCGAGCCCGAACTTTACGAGAAACTGACACCTTCGAGCGAAATGAGCAAGGAGAAGAGTGACGCGGGCGCCGGTAGAGAGAGTGAACCAGTGGTAGAAAACACAGAAACTGAGGGGACATAATCATCGCTCAGTAGGTAAAAAGACACCTTTTGTAAAGTTGTCATCTCTCTGTAATAGGTTAATGGCCGACCGGACCCTAGTCGTTCACTTTTGTCCGCCAGAATTAAGTTAATCCGATGTTCATGTTCACTTTTCTCTTAAAATAATTGTACAACTGACTTGTATAGACATTGTTCTTAATATGAACATGATAGGTAAACATTTTTTATTTTTCTGATAAAATAGAAATGTTGCCCCCCAGATTCTTTTAACTTCGAGGAAATGAATAACAGCTGGTCAGAGACTTCCTATGGAAGAAAGGATTTTTTTAGATACTACTCTTAGGTTGGATATGGTCATAGGTATATTTCCGAATAGCAAGCCGTGGTATATCTTACCCATATCTTTAGGCTGCTGCAGACTTTTAAGGTAACAGACGAAGCTGTGATATTTTACGCAAAGACTGGCTGTAGATATTTGAGGAGCATAAGACAGAGATTTAAAAAAGTGGTTTTGTAAAATCTGCACTCTGGTCTCTGTTTCTCCACAGTAAGTGTTTGTGATTTGTTCCTCATACTGCAGTGAGTGAAAAGAAAACAACCACGTAATATTAAAGTACGTTTCAATGTTGGGTGAAATTTGTTTTTAGATGCCAATAAAACTTATTTGTTTGATAACAGTGTTCTAGGAATTGTATTTTTTCAACCCACAAATTCTTAAAACCCTGAATCGTTAGCTGCATGTGCTCAGTTAAGCAAACGTTTCTATGACTCCTAAGAGCAACAATGAACAACTGTGGTGGCGAAGCATGTGCTTTAACATAAAAACCATGCAGTCTCGTTAGTTCGTATATAAAGTCAGTGTATGTTGTGTGAGTCGTAGGTTATTTTGTTTCTCTGTATGTCTATATGCACATACAGAGAAATACAGATATTGATAGTTCAGAAAAGAAAATATTTTTAAAAACTGAATAGAATTAGATAAACTTGACATCGCTCATAGTTACAGCTTTTAGCCTTTATAAAGGGGAAAATAAATACTATAAAGAAATACATTGGCGGTTTGCTAATTTAAAAAATATATGATTCATCATGAAGCCAGCTTTAGCATGGGCCCAGATTTCATATAAATGCTTGCATTGCGTTGTTGCGCGTTATATTTACTATTCCGCATAGATAGTGCTAGTACCAAAGTACTTGCCAGCCACTTGCCTGACATGGGTGCCTTCATGGCACACCATGTCTGGTGTTGTTGATGGATTTAAGAACATTAATTTGTATGTCAGGAGCAAAGTGTCTATGGTGTGTTTTGCAGGCTCTGGGTTACATTGTTCAGATTAATCTCCAAGGTAAACTGAGTAGCAGAAAAATTTGGTCTTGGTTTCTGTTATTTATTCACTTTTGTTTTTTGTTTTCATTCATTCATTGTGTCTCCTTTGGGTTTTACGTATGTATACACATATGTATAAAACCATTGGTGTTTTTTCATCTCTAATGATAGCTTTCATTTGATTCTAGTTTCCTGTGCGTTCCCAACAATTCATCCTTTGCTCTATTTACGTAGAGCTCTTAAGTTAGGTTTGTCATCAATAACCCCACGGTAAGACCATTCCAGCTATTTACAGCTGGATGTTTTTGCTAACCGTATCTGATGACCTAGAGAGCTATAGGTCTTTACTGTTCCAAAAAGTAAGTCTTTTCTTCTTACAGAGTCTGAAATAGAACTAGTACTTTATGTTGTTATTTGGAAAAGGGGGGATTTGGTGTTTATTTTTAAGGTAACTCAGTTCAGTTCAATAATTAGAATTGGTTTCCAATCTTTTCCTTAGGGTAACAGGGAAAACTGACAAAGGCACAAACTTTTAATGTTTGGGAAAGATTTGCCTTGTCTTCAAGGAAATTACACGGACTGGAGTGTCTCTCAGACGCCTTGGTTGCACTTACCATTAGTAAAATGAAATGACACGCATCTAATGGGTGATAGGAAAGAAGGTGAGACTTTTCACTGGTCCGAATCCCGGGTTTTTTAAACAAACGACGTGCAGGTGTTACACTGGTTGGAAGATGGTGGTGTGCAAGTTTCCTCATCCTTTGTCGGGACAGAATCTAGAAAACTATCCTGGAAATGTGTCCCGCTCTTAACGTAGCTGAGAAGAATCCGTGTGTACTTACTATCATTGCTTTTGATAAGTTTGACGTAGGCCCTCTCACATTTTTGATGCTTCTGGCCACAGTGCTGTCACTAGAACGCTGGCAACTAGAAATGTGTAAGGAGTAACCTAACCACTCACTTTAATAAAATGATTTAAAGCGCTACAGGCAGGATGGGCATTACATGCCATAATGTTGATTTGTGATTGTTAGAGAGTGATAGGACTTTCTGCAGTATCAATAGGCATTCATATTTAAGTAGTTTCTATGTCTTTAAACATTTCATTCAACATTGGCTCTGACCTTAGCATAAATGTATATACTGTACTTTGATCTTTTGTATGGTAGATCGAAACTTACTTGACAGCAAAGTAGACTTTATCTGCAGCATATTATAGGTGGAAGGCACCTTTATTCTCATTTTATGTCTATACACAGGGCAGAAAAATACTTAAAGCATAGGAGGATGGCAGAGTATAAAATTACTTGCTTAAACCTCTGGAAATTAGATAATAATTCATTGGTAAGATTTGTTACTTATTTAAGTTATTATATTCTTTTGTCCTGATAATTATTTGCTTCATTAAATTTATTGGCCATTTTTTTTCACTCGTATTAAAGATTATAGCTTATGGAGCTCCACATTTAGTGTTATTTGCAATGTGGGGCAGTTGTGTTACATTTAAAAAGAAAAAGTTGCTCTAATTGGAAAAAGTATTTTTTTATAAACACAGCTCGTCAGGTGTAAGGTGTCATTTTTCATTGGTTGTGAGAAGCACCATCAGAATAAAATAAATGCTTTCAATATGAGATGTCACTGATTAGAAGACCCATCCTTCATTCAGAAATGTTAAAATATAAAAAGTGTCTTAGAATCAGAGAAATGTGGTATTCATTATTGAATTTTATGCATGTATTTTAGATGGGCACAACCTTTAATGAAAAAGGAATTTTAATACTCGATTAAATTTTATTATACCTTATGTGCCTTCATCATTATTACTTTATTGGGTGCTATATTAATAAAATATTTTATAGGCTTTTAACTCTTTTAAAGAAAGAAAACTAACATTTTTCTTTTTAAATATTTTGCATAATATAGAAGAGGGGAGCCGTATTTTTATATTTAAGATAGGCAAAATAAAAACTACATAATTATGAGTATTCATAAATACTGTAGTGTGGCAGAGAACTATAAATGTTTTCGTTGATTCTGTGGTCTTATACCACATCTTTTAAACTATAACTTAAGTTGATAGTTATATATTTTCCACTTTTGAGGAAAAGAATCGGGTTACTCTAGTTTATAATAGGAAATTTAAAAGCAAGATACCTTGATCCAGCAAAACTTTCTGGAATTAGAATTTAAAATCAATGGCCCAGATTGTTTTCTTTTGGGGGAGGCATACTTTAAATAGTGACATGCATATTGGAAGCAATTTGAAATACACTATTTCTGTGGTTTTTCAGGCAAGCAATAAATAATTGAATCACCAGTGGAGGTCTGAAAACTTGGGGGCTTTGGGGATCACCACAAACCTAGTGCAGAATCTCCTGGGGCAATGCACACACACACACACCACACACACATATTATAAACCCCTATATATCCCCACTTTCACTGCATTAAAATACATAAATATTTAATATACCATATATTTGAGATTCTAAAAATATTTTAAAAAGTAAAGTACTAGAGTGATACACAGTTATCTTTAGTATTTCAAGAAAGTAGATACATTATTTTGGCAGCTGGTGTTGAAGGATGAAGAAAAACACTAGAGAAGGCCATTATCACAGATGTTTTAACCTCAAGTATGTATGTAAAGTGAACATAGCAGATGAGGATGGGAGGGAGCATATGAGATGTTTTTTTGTAGGAAGCATTTTTGATTCAAGTGAAACTTTGTTTAGGAAACCTCAAAAATTTACTTGGTTTCATGTAATTAAATGCTTTGGTCTTTAGAAAGCCCATTTAGCATTAACTTTACAGGGACTAGAAATAGCGTTACTAGTGGGACTACTGAGATGTGGGTTGCATATCGAAAAGTAATGCAAATCAGTATTCTGTTTTGGCATGAACTTCGCTTAGACATCTTCTCCTCTACTTAGTTCTCTCCTCTTTCATGGGACTCTTCATCCTGTATCTACACTTCCAGTCACACTGTCTTCTTCTAATCAAGGTACAGAACGAGTACTCTAAGTCAGCGGTTCTCAAGCTGTGGGTCGCGACCCCTTTGGGGGTGGAACGACCCTTTCACAGGGGTCGCCTAAGACCATCGGAAAATGCAGATATTTACATCACGATGCATCACAGTAGCAACATTTCATGGTTGGGGGTCACCACCCCATGAGGAACTGTATGCAAGGGTCGTGCCTTAGGAAGGTGGAGAACCACTGCTCTAAGTAACTTGTAAAACATGTAGCATAGCGGGGGGTGCAATGTGCCAACGAGCTGACTTGATCTTGTGTGAGACATGGCGGGTGTAGGAGCCGGAATGAAGGAAGCTGAGCCAGTGCTTAGGCACCGGGCTCAGGACATGGTAGAGAGTGAACTTGTGACTTGGAACTGAGCCCTGAGGGTTAGATGAGTTTCACGAGCAGATGCACTTGTGTAGCAATGGCCGATCACGTAGAAGTCGGCTGGCCTGTGTTGAAAACCACTCCCTTCCACCCCCCCTCCCCCTGGGCAGCTGTCACCGTGATGTCTTTCTCTTCCTTCTCAGAATCTTCACATCCTTCTCTGCGTGGCCTCCCTCTGTCCCCGCTGTTCAGGCAGGACTGGTCAGTGGTTTGTCTGCGGAAGGCAGCCTGCCTGCCCCTGCCTTGCTGATCTCTCAGTCCAGTTCCCGCCTTTAACTCCTGGCGTCGGTGAAATAATTTTCTCTTCTGCGAAAGCCCAGTTGAAGAAGCAGGAGGAACGCAGGGAAAGACTCACCAGATGGAGAGGCTTTTTATAAGGGCACCGGTTTTACTGCCTTCGGGTGTTCAAAGCTGGCATTGCCCTTTGCTGGGTGTAGATCTTTGGACAAAATTACCGCGCCTCTGAGTGCATTCCTTTTCCTAGGTCATCTGTAGGGTTATGCTTTTTTATTTTTGATGTGAGTTAATATTTAAGGGATGTGTATTATGTAACAGGAGCTAGAATCATTTTATTACCTGCATCATAGAGTCCTCCCAGCAATCCTGAGAGGTAGTTAAAACCTAAGGCACAAGTGGCTTTCCAGGGTCTTATAACGTGTAAATCTTGAGCAAAGAATGAAACACGGGCCTGTTAAATTAAGAATTAGTCTGCAACACCTCACTGTAAGCCAATAAAGTGTGAGACACACATCACAGGCCGACCAGTGGTTCGTCTTCACTTTAGGAAAGGCAGATTCAGCCAGAAAACCATAAACTGGAGCAGCCCTCCAGGCCAGTGGTCGGCAAACTCATCAGTCCACAGAGCCACATATCCACAGGACAACGATAGAAATTTCTTTTGAGAGTCACATTTTTTAAACTTAAACGTCTTCTAAAGCCACTTCAGCATAGACTCGCCCAGGCCGTGGTATTTTGTGGATGAGCCACACTCAAGGGGCCAAAGAGCCACGTGTGGCTCGAGAGCCGCAGTTTGCCGACCATAGTTCTAGGGTAAGGCTGCAGTTACACACTGAACTGGAGCTGTTCTCATGGTTACAAGTACACATACATGGGCTGTCTTCTTTGGCTGTGAGCAATCACTGCAACTTCGCTCTCTTAGACTTTATGTTCAGGATTTGTTTTTTCTGAAGGTTATACCATGGCAATAATGCTAACTTTCTTAATTTGCTGCTAAGTTATTTTTTTTTAAGAGAGAGAGAAACATCCATTTGTTGTTCCACTTATGTATGCATTCTGGTGCTCTTTTTTTTTTAATATATTTTATTGATTTTTTACAGAGAGGAAGGGAGAGGGATAGAGAGTTAGAAACAAGGATGAGAGAGAGACATCAATCAGCCGCCTCCTGCATGCCCCCTACTGGGAATGTGCCCGCAACCAATGTACATGCCCTTGATCGGAATCGAACCTGGGACCCCTCAGTCCACGGGCCAACGCTCTATCCACTGAGCCAAACCGGTCTCGCTGGTGCTTCCTGACGAGGAATCCGAACTGCAGCCTTGGTGTGGCGATAACATTCTAACCAGCTGAGCGCCTTGGCCAGGGCATAACTTGCTGTTTTGGAAGCAGGTTTCTGTTGCATTGATATGAAATAAGGTTTCTTTTTGAAAACGCCTTTTCCCGCAAATTAAGTAAGATTTTAAAACCTCTTACACTTTAAAATGCTTTAATACATTCAAAGCAGAGCTAGTGATTGCTCGCCAGTTTACATTTCAGATGTGGCTTTGGCATCCTGTCTGAAATCTGGCATTTGTATATTTGTATACTACGCTAGAACCTTCTTTCTTGTGTGTAAAACTCCTATAGTAAGACGATCCCATGACCTGAGTTAAATGACATAGGTAAAGTTACACACAGTAAACATTCGGTGTTAGTCTTTATTCACCACCTGATTGAATTCAGAGCGTTTAGAGACTAGCTGTGTCTGTGGAGGCAGTAGTTAGTTTGCAGTTATTTTACTTGATTAGAATATATAAGCCAATCCTAGGTTTTCTTTCTTTTCAAGTCTTCTGTTAAATTCACTGAGCTTAGATTTATGTAAAGTGGAATCTGCAGCCTGCATGGAGCACCGTTTTCAGAGTCTTTGGGCAGATGTATCTTTAGGCCAATTCTCCCTAATGCACACACATCAGGGGAACATGCTTCTCATACTTGTGAGTTACATTTCTATTTCTACTAATCTTACCGAAAGCAGTATTCATTTTACTTATGTTGTGGTTATTACATGAAATAAAACGTTCCTGCATTTGAACAGTCTTTTTTTAATGATATGACTCTTGTGTTTATTACTGAGCTCAGGTCAGCTTACACATTAGTCAGAAGACAGTAAAGTCACAAGACTTGTGTTAAATAAGTAACAGCCTTTGCAGCTATAACAGGCTAACGCTTTAAGAACTGATCTTTCCTTCTTTGGTGACGGAAGTTACTTTGAGCCTTGTAGTTAAGAGAAGGTAGCACTTTACATCTCAGCAGTTTCTGCACATCATCACATCTCGTGTCGCTGTGGTCAGATGCAGGATAAGGATTGAGAGATTTCTAAATCGTAAAACCATTAGGGCTTCATTTAGGACTGTTTTTTTTTTTAATGAAAATTTAATATTTTAATTACAGCCTCTGTGTTCATCATACTACTTTCTGAATTGTTAGTCCAGTAGTCAGTGACCATGGGTTAAAATGCATCGCATTACTGGGAAAGAGGAGAGGCGGTGGGGGTGGAGAGACTTAATACTTTCAACCCGTGTCGCAGACTAAGTAATTTATCTTCAGATACACTGTGAGCTGGGACTGGTTATAACTCAAAGAAGTCCGCGCTCACGCAGCTTTTGCTTGGTGTGGCTGTTTGAGCGCAGGCGTAGCTGGCTTCAGAGCTATGCCATACAGTACTTACCAGATGCGCCTTTGGAAAGGCAGATTTTACCAGACGGCTGGGATGATTAGTTTCCGGGGCTACTGTAACCACACACCGAGCACTGGGTTTGCCTGAAACAACCAAAACTCATTGTCTCCACGTCCCAGAGGCTGGAAGTCTGAAATGAGGGTGGTGGCAGGTCCCCGCTCCTCTGCAGTCTCAGAGGAGAATGCTCCCTCTCCTCTGCAGGCCGTGGTACCCCAGCGCAGCGGTTCTCAACCTGTGGGCCGCGACCCCTTTGGGGGTCGAACGACCCTTTCACAGGGGTCGCCTAAGACCAGCGGAAAACACCTATTTCCCATGGTCTTAGGAACCAACACACCGCTCCTCCGTGTAGCAAAGTGTAGCAATGTAGTTTACTGTTGTCCTAGGAAGACTGTTGCCCATGCTACACCACGATTCGAGACAAAATTTCATTTATTTGTCATTAGAAATAAATATTTCACAACATATAATTACATATTGTTTTTGTGATTCATCCCTATGCTTTAATTATGTTCCATTTGTGACAATGAAAATACATCCTGCCTATCAGATATTTACATGACAGTTCATGACAGTAGCAAAATGACAGTGATGAAGTAGCAACGGAAATAATTTTATGGTTGGGGGTCACCACCACATGAGGAGCTGTCTTAAAGGGTTGCGGCCTCAGGAAGGTTGAGAACCACTGCGCTAGCGGATCCCTCCGGTCTCTGCTTCTGTCGTCAGCAGGCCATCCATCCTGTGCGTTCACACCCTCTTCCCTCTGTGTCTGAGTTTCCCTCTTATAAGGACACCAGTTCTATCCGATCAGCGGTTCACCATACCTCAGTGTGACCTCATCTTCACTAGTTACATCTGCAGTGGCCACATTTCTAAATAAGGCCACTTTCTGAGGCTCTGGGAGTGAGAGCTTCAGCATGCTTTGGAGGACACGATTCATAACGGCCTGTGGCCAGTGGTTCTAGAGCTATTTAACATCTAAGTGAATAGACATTTTACATTTGAAAACACAGAGTGGGGAGGGTGAGAGATTTTACTGACAAACCACCTTTATAGAATTCCATTTTTAAATTACTATGGATAGTATCACAATCAAATTTAAAACATCACAAACTGTAACATACAAATAGCACTGCTTATTTTTAGGTGATTTAGCAATGCCTGTACTTTGGTTAAATTTTCAAAGGAAACACAATAATATTAGTATTATATAGCAAAGAATCTATTTACTGTGAGTGATCCTTGCATGAAACAATGTTTACTTTTTAGAAGTGGAGGGTTTTTTAGACATTCCACACAGCTGACCTGAAAATATGCAGCGTGAGAATTCCCATTTCACTCCTGTTTGTCTTTTAAAAACAGTGTCAGCGTTTTCTGTTTGTGTACTCATAAAATTCCCTCTTAAGGGATATGACTACTTGTCATTTCAGTGGTTTATTTAGAAGTAGGTTTTCTATTTACCAAATAAATGACCGGTTCACAGTTTATGTGTCTAGTATTACAAGCTGAATACATTTCTATTTTTGATAGAATTAGCCAGCATAACCTTTATTTGACCAAGTAAAAAACACCTGACTGAAATTCAAGTTACATGGCTAAATAGGTCTTTACTAAACAGCTGTCCTAACAAGGCCCTCTCTAACTTAGAGAAATTTGAACGGATAATTCTGATTTTTATTTGAAGAGCACTAAGGCACTTAGAATACTGCCTGGCACGTGGTCCTACATAGGGTCACTGTTATAATTGTCAATAAATAGTGGGTAATAGAGATTTTGGAAATATGCAAATCAGTATTGTATATTAAGTGCAAATAATTAAGGGACTATTTGTGCCGATTAGAACATTACAACCCAAACCCAGAAAGGAGGGGAGCTTTATAGGTTCTTGGAGCGTTACAGGTCTTCTAACACTTCTCTCCCTCCCATGCATCAGCTCTTGGAGCTACAGTTGTGTTTCTGGTCCTCATGACCAAGCCTTTAAACACAGCTGTCAGACTCACTGGCTGGTGGCGAGCATCCTGCTGGCCCAAGTGGCCTGCCTGTCAGAGAGATGGCTCTGGTCTAATTCCAGGAAAGACAATCAGAAAGCTTCCTTTGTTCATTGTCTACGTCCAGAGAGAACAATTTGGTTACAAATATTCCTCACGTCGCAGGATCTCGAGTTTCCAGAGTAGATATTTTTCCCCAGGGGACTTGGAAAATGGCTGATGAAATTTATACTTCACTCATATTCATGCTAAAAAAAAATCGTTAGTCACCAAAATAAGCTATTTTCTTTTTTTTAAAAATATATTTTATTGATTTTCTTCAGAGAGGAAGGGAGAGGGATAGAGAGTTAGAAACATCGATGAGAGACATCAGTCAGCCGCCTCTTGCATGCCCCGTACTGGGGTTGTGTCCGAAACCAGGATACATGCCCTTAACTGGAATCGAACCTGGGACCTTTCAGTCCGCAGTCCGAAGCTCTATCCACTGAGCCACACCGGTTTCGGCTAAGCTACTTTCTTAAATATATCTGACTTAAGGCCTAGCACTGTAACAGGATGAGTCTGACTCCATTACCTACCACTGTAACGGGAAACCACGTTTAGAAACATTATTTTTAAAATATTTCATTATGATACTGAATTTGCAGAGCATATTCAGGGCCATTTTATTCCAAAGCAAGTCTGTCAAGTAACATTCAAGATGTCAAGAAATTATCTATTTGGGGCAGAGAAGTGAAGTTACTTGACTACTACGGTAGCCAGTTTAGGAACACATAGTAGGGATCTTGGTTCTACTGGAAATCACAAAACGCCCTAAAAATTATAGTTATCTGTACTTTTAAGTGCAAAGCAGTAATTTAATTTCTTATCAGAAAAAAAATAATAGCTGGGTTTTTTAGTGGATAATGTAAAAAAAAATTTTTTTAAATATATTTTATTGATTTTTCACAGAGAGGAAGGGAGAGGGATAGAAAGTCAGAGACATCAATCAGCCGCCTCCTGCACACCCCACACTGGAGATGTGCCTGCAAGCAGGGTACATGCCCCCGACCGGAATCGAACCCGGGACCTTTTAGTCCGCAGGCCGACACTCTATCCACTGAGCCAAACTGGTCTCGACAGATAATGTAAAATTCGATTGTTACCTTGATATGGTCAGCTTAACAGGGAAGAGGGCTGTCTCTTAAAATATTTTACGGATCCGATCTTTCGTTGCCACATTGATTATTTTCAATTTATTTCTTGGCCTAAAGCTATAGATGCAGGACTTAATAGAGAAGTCCAGTGTCTAATACACTGGCCCACACATTCACAGTGCACAGCCTTCGTTTCAATTTAAGCTGCGTGTTTAGTTTTCCTCATAACAAAAGACTTTTATATTCCCGGCAAGTAAAATCAGTCTGCATTCTAATCAATGGCAGACGAAGGTTAATTTCTATCTAAATTAATACCAAGTCTTCAAAGGGTCTCCTCCCCCACCCCAAAAGCATTGCCACCGAACTGCTGGTGAAAGTAGGGAATGTGGGATGTTTCTAGAGGAACAGATTCTGGTGGCGTGTACACCTGAGAGACTGGGAATAAGGCCCCAGCTTCCCATCTCGTGAGCCTCTGGTGACTGTGACCCTCGCTACCCAAAGGTGTAGCCCATCAAGGGATAAGGCCTTATTCTCTTCTCAAGCACCAAACATCAGATGAAAGCGACTTGAAGACACTAGGAACAGCCGAAATCTGTTTGGCTCAGTGGATAGAGCATCAGCCTGTGGACTGAAAGGTCCCAGGTTTGATTCCAGTCAAGGGCATGTACCTTGGTTGCAGGCACATCCCCTGTAGGGGGCGTGCAGGAGGCAGCTGATCCATGTTTCTCTCTCATCAATGTTTCTAACTCTGTCCCTCTCCCTTCTTCTCTGTAAAAAATCAATAAAATGTTTTTTTTTTTTTAAAAAAAGAGACACTAGGAAGAGTAGAACCAGGTCTTCAGAGCAGTCACAGAATGTTGATCCTGAGACCCGAAGGAGGCTGACATTTGGCGGTCACTCCTTGGAGGTGTGGTTTTTCTGAAGTTTCCCGAAGGAATGCTTCGCTCCTTTTCCCTTTGCTCTCAGCACGGTAGAGTCTAAGGTGCTGGTCTGTGAGGTCCGAAGGTTGGTGACCGCTGCGTTTGATGGCGCTCCACTCCTTTCTGTAGCTCCGGGTGGTCGGTCCGCTGGGAACAGGAAGTGGTCGCAGAGCGCGCCATTTCTCTGGTTTCTTGTCACATAACTGCCTGTCGGGCTCCTTAAGCCGAGTTCCTGCTCTGGTTGGGGTGTTTGGGATTTTTTCTTGTAAATATTTCCCCAGTTGCTCAGTAGTGATCTGACGTCACTTTTGTTTCTCTCTTTGCTGTTTACATTTTTAATTTAACATGTCGAAGTATTGCCTGATACACTCAATTGGAAGTACATATATGTTTGTATTTATGTGTGCATATAGCCATGGTGGTGGGGCTGAGGCAGAGGCAGTTACAGGCGATCAGGCTGGCAGGGAGGGCAGGGGAGGGCATTTGGGGGTGATCAGGCATGGAGAGGAGGGCAGTTGGGGACAACCAGACCGTCAGGGGAGAGCAGTTAGGGGCGAGATCAGGCCAGCAGGGGAAGAGGGCAGTTAGGAGCGATTAGACAGGCAGGCAGGCAGGTGAGCAGTTAAGAGCCAGTGGTCCCAGATTGTAAGAGGGATGTCCAGGTACCTTCTCGAAGAACCTTCAGCAAATCTTACAGAATTTCTTTTGACCTTTTCATGCTAGCACTTGACTATTCTCTCAAGAATTAGACAACTTAAAACCGGTATCTTTTAAAAAATATCTATTTCAGTTTCATATCCATTTACCAAGCTTGTCCTTGGGAATATGATATTTTCTCATCAGGGCAACACAGTCCTCATTAGAAAAATGACTCTAAACCCTCTATTAGCCACAAATTACAAAACATATACAGTGGTACCTCCATATACGAGTGTCCTAACATACGAGATTTTTGAGATACGAGCCGTAGAGCGAGCGATTTTTGTTTTGAAATACAAGCAACATTTGAGATAGGAGTCATCTCGAGATTGGCTGGCTGCACATGACCCACCAGTTTACCTCGACTCGAGCGTCTCATAGCTTCCCACGCCTCAAGGTAGGAACAAATTAAACTCGTATCTCGAGGTATCACTGTACTTCTGTTGACCTTTGCCATATATTCAGTGTTCAGACAAGATCCATTTTTTCCTTTTGTGACGTTCTTAAAAGGCTCTTTTATGGGCATGTTCTAATGTGTGAACCATGACTCTAAACTTTTTACCAAACTGGTCATTTCAAAGTGAAGTACTTGGTTTCATTGAGTCAGAGTGCCTAGGACTGAGTCACAGGAATGGAGATGGTCTGTTGGATGCATCAAATTCGGTGCGGTGGCTTAAAACAAACAAAGAACGCAGGCTTGGATCTGGTTTTGGAGTTCAGCGCAGGCAAGAAAGATCCCTCAGGTGTTCCTGCTCAGATGGATGCCTCGGACCAGCCCTCTTTACTGTGACAACTTACTCTAGTGACTGGGAATCAATAGCGCTCTCCAGGCCTCTGTGACCACAGTTATTCCTACACCACCCTGAACACATATAGCACAGAACGTACCTCTGCCGAGACCCTGGCGCCTGCTTCTGGCTTCCCCGTATCCTCCTGCCTTACAGCTTTCACCTGTGATTACAAGTCTCAGAAGCCCCAGGAGCGGAGGCACATTGTAGGGGTCGCCTAAGACCATCAGAAAACACCTATTTCCCATGGTCTTAGGAACCAACACACCGCTCCTCGGTGCAGCAAAGTGTAGCCATGTAGTTTACTGTTGTCATAGGAAGACTGTTGCCCATGCTACACCACGATTCAAGACAAAATTTATTTGCAATTAGAAATAAATATTACACAATATATAATTACATATTGTTTTTGTGATTAATCGCTATGCTTTAATTATGTTCAATGTGTAACAATGAAAATACATCCTGCCTATCAGATATTTACATGACAGTTCATAACAGTAGCAAAATGACAGTGATGAAGTAGCCACGGAAATCATTTTATGGTTGGGGGTCACCACCCCATGAGGAGCCGTCTTAAAGGGTCGCGGCATCAGGAAGGTTGAGAACCACTGCTCTAGAGCAAGGTTTCAAAATGTGGGGATGTACCAGCCTTCCCCTGCCCCCAAGGGACACTCGCTTTGCTGGCACAGCTGTGACGGATCCCTCCATCTCTCCCAGCCTCTCCCCGCATTTCTCTGGCCTCTGAAACCTCTTCTTCATCCCGGTCCGGGAGCATTTTACTCCTTAAACTGCATGTCCTTCTTCAGCACTTACTCCACGGACCCCCTCTCGGTCTGCTGGACAGCTTTCATCCTTACGGTGATGCTGCGAGATGTTCCTCTCCCTCGCCTGCACCGTAATGATGCTCGGCCTTGCCTGCACTGGCTTTGAGGTGCAGTTGATCTCACGTACTATATAATTTAACCAACCAAGTGCCAGTTCTGGATTCTCTGACTTTTCAAAATTGTGAGCTAGGTAACATTATCTACCAGCTCTTCCTGATGTCATAATTCTATTTTGATCTTATTCTCAGCTCTCTGTAAAGGGGAAAGGAATCCCAATGAAGTTATTAAATGGAATAATATTTTTGCCACTTGATTGGTTTTAACCTTGTCAGTAAAATTGTTTGAAGTCATTATTGGAAACTCGCTAAGGCGTGATGACCTTTGAACCCCGTTAATTTTTGTTTCAGGTAATTAAAATAGAATGTTAGTTATATTGAATATAACTCAGAAAAAGAGAATGGAATTAGAACTAGTATACTTGTATTATTAACTAAAGATAAACCAAGAAGCCAATATAAAGATTGTTTAAGAAAGGAGCAAGCATTGTTTTATAATTAAATATATCAAGATTTCTTCTTAAGATGAAAAAGTGGAGCTTTATACCTAGCTTTCATGTTTTGAAATCCAAGTATTACTGTTAGAAGAGTGTATTTAATGGGTAAACATGGAAACCGATATTTAGCCTTGTGAGACTTTTTAATACCAAGTACCCTCAAAGATTGTAGATACTTTATATCTATCAAGAAAAATGAAAATCTCAAAAGTATGTCTACTTTAGAACTTGGCCAAACTTGGAAGTGTCCAGTAAAATCTGGTTTTCTCAGTGTTGGCTCTGGAGTCATTTGATTTAATTACTTGCAGCAGTAGATAGTTGTTTTTCTCAGTAGCTTCAGCTAGGAGCTAGGTATTGAAATTCGTAGCTTTGCTAACTCTTAATTGCATTATTTATATTCCAGATTGCTCTTTAACTACACTTAGATTTCTGTCTCAATTCTTGGACCTTTTAGCATGTTTCCAAGTTATGGGCCAGTTTTGTCTCTCTAATGCCCATTTTCAGATCGTATCAGAGGCCTCCAGTGCACAGGTCACGTTGCACGCAGAGACCCATTTGAATGATGGTATTGTTCGCGCTGGTCTCGAGACTATGGAATTTCAGCTTCATATTTTTGTCCTTTGATCGTGACATACGGCAGATCTGAAAGTGAATGCGACTTGAATTCTCTTTCTTGGGGAGAAAATTGGTACCATATCCAACGCGCTCACCATTCGATATTGAGAACACCTGCAGGCGGCCGTAGACCCTCAGGAGTTCCGTTTAGTGAGAGAGACGAACCATGGGGAGGTCATAACGAACACTGTGCACAGCTTCCCAGTCCCGGAAAAGCCCTGCTCTTGAACTTACAGTGGTACCTCGAGATACGAGTGCCCTAACATACGAGATTTTTGAGATACGAGCCGTCGAGCGAGCGATTTTTGCTTTGAAATACGAGCAACAGTTGAGATAGGAGTCATCGCACGGATCGGCCGGCTGCACACGACCCACCAGTTTACTGCGAATCGAGCATCTCATAGTTTCCCACACCTCAAGGTTACGGAACGAGTTAAACTCGTATCTCGAGGTACCACTGTCCTCTGATTCTGAGGGTCATAAAGCACGAAAGCGGATCTTTGCCTCTTCTCCCCGGGAACATTGCCCTCGCATATTCCCGATATTCGTGTGGAGATGCAGTTGATCTCGGGGGGAGGAAGATAATGCGAATCCAGTTCTATGAGCTGCACACGAAGATGCTCAATACGTTTACGATCCACAGGGAAATGTGTCTGAGACGGAGTTTCACATTTTTGTAAATAGCTGCTTTGGGGCGGTGTTTAAGGGAGACAGATTTCTTGACAGTTACTTTCCTTGGTAATAATACTTTCCTTGGTTATATTGGTAAACTCGGGGCATGTAATTGTACCCCTGGTGTCCCTTCGCGGCGTGAGGGCCACTCCTGGCCTGTGCTGGCAGCACGAACCCTGCACATGTTGAGGAAGTTACCAGATGCAAACAGAAACCGGGTTTTCAGGTTGTAGAGATTCTATGTAGGAGACAGAGTTTAAGTGAGCCAGCTTTGTCCTCTGCCCGTGCTGTCATTAAGCCTCCAGGCACCGATGCCTATTCCTTTTCCTCTCTACGCCGAGCACAGTACAGTGGCACCTCGAGATACGAGTTTAATTCATTCCGTAACCTTGAGGCGTGGGAAACTATGAGACGCTCGAGTCACGATAAACTGGTGGGTCGTGTGCAGCCGGCCGATCCGAGCGATGACTCCTATCTCAACTGTTGCTCGTATTTCAAAGCAAAAATCGCTCGCTCGACGGCTCGTATCTCAAAAATCTCCTATGTTAGGGCACTCGTATCTCGAGGTGCCACTGTATTCATGGGGACTGGTACCCCCGCAGCATATGAACGTCAATATGACCGCTTTTCGGCGGCATTGCCTACTGATGAGGTTATTTCATTTTTTATGTCTTCAGAAGCAAATGTTGGTTGTAGCGGGCAGGATTGGGGACAGAGAAAAAAATCTAGAAGCCTTACCCTTTGAGGACTTTGCAAAATGATGGCTAAGTCAGACATTCAGGGGCCGGGGAGATCCATTCAGCTTTTTATCCCTAAGTTTTTTTTATTTTTTATTGATTTTTTACAGAGAGGAAGGGAGAAGGATAGAGAGTCAGAAACATCAATGAGAGAGAAACATCGATCAGCTGCCTCCTGCACGCCCCCTACGAGGGATGTGCCCGCAACTAAGGTACATGCCCTTGACCAGAATCGAACCTGGGACCCTTCAGTCCGCAGGTCGACGCTCTATCCGCTGAGCCAAACCGGTTTCGGCCATCCCTAAGTTTTCTCCCTGGTGAATGAGAGCCTGGTTCCTGGCAGCGGGAGGACACTGTTGCAGGCGGTTAACTCCCTGCGATGTCCAGAATGTTCTGCTAAAGACCCTTCACACATCCTGGAGGCTGGGGCTCCTTAGCGGGGTCCCCGGGAGAGCCGTGGCGGGGAAGGGACCGCTGACACCCAGCCAGCTCTGCCTCCTGGGGCTGTGCCTCTCCTCCTCTCCACAGCAGCCTGCAGGACTCCCCGCTCCCCCAGAACCCACTCTCTTCCCCCCACCCCCCTTCCAGAGAGGATGCTCCTGCTTTCTGCTGCGCTGACCGATGGGAAGCACCTGGCTTCGGCCGCCCTGAGCTGGCCTCAGGTTCCCTGGCCCTGCTTTAGCCCAGCTGTTCCCCATCCCGGATCTGGTCTCCACGCCTCCCTCCCCCCCCACCTACCCAGAGGGCGTTTGGCAACATCAGGACCCCGCGTGGTCTCGCATCCTGGCTGGGGAGGGAGAGCCGCCGGCGGGCAGTGCGGATGGGGGCAGGGATGTGGCTGAGCATCCTCCCACCGAGCAGACAGCGCACCCCGGGACCGCGGGCCGCCTCTCCGGATGGCTGGGAGCCCCCTCCGGCCGGGGAAGAGGTATCCTGTGCTCCTCTTTCTCCTGTGCTTTTCATCGCTTCCTCTTGCTGACCCCACGTTTCCTGTGGAGATGCTACGTCTCTCACACTTAAACAGCTCTCGCCCTTGACCTTTTGTTCTTTTCTAGTCCCTGGTCCCTTAATTCCTTGCCGGCGAGATTTGGGGGCAGCGTTTGCATATGTCTCTGATTCCTCTCTCTGCCTCAGTGCTCCGTGGAGCCAGCCTCTGGCGCCCCCGGCCACTGACACGGCTCTTTGGACCATGTCTGCTCCCAGGCTGGACTCAGTGTCTGTTCACCCTCCTGTCCCAGCGCCTCCGTGTAAACAGCCACGTGTGTAGCCGTGTGTGCTCCGCCAGGCCCTTTGCTGCCCGCCTTGCTGCTCTCCTCCTGCCTGAAGTGTATCCTCTGCTCCACTGTGGGGGAGCCCGGCTGTGCCTCCTCTCCCCGAGCAGCCCCCCTTTATTCCCCGCACCCCTTTATTCCGGGCTGTGGGTGCAGTGCAGTGACTTGAGGGCCACGGCCAGCTCTTATTTTATTGATGCTCCTAGTGAAGTGGCTCATTGTATTGCATACAGGGTGTCCCCAAAAGTGCACCCACACATTTTGAATAATTAGAAATGATTATTAAAATACATTTAATTTTTAAATTGAGCTATCAGCTGTTACAGTGTGCAAACCTTTTGGGGGACACTCTATTCAGTAACATTGGTTGAAAGAATAAATGAACATTAAAATCATATTAGAACTGTTAAAAAAACAACCCACTGAGATGTGAAAAAATTCCTTCTTTGCCTTAGACAAGCAACTTGGTTACCACACCCGGAAGCTTTTAGAAACCCCAAAACTCCGTTTCTCACCAAAACTGACGAGGCTCTGCCCGTGAGAAATCTGCAGTGATTTGGAGCAGCGGTTCTCAACCTGTGTCGAGACCCTTTTGGGGGGTCGAATGACCCTTTCACAGGGGTCGCCTAAGACCATCGAAAATGCAGATATTTACATCACGATGCATCACAGTAGCAACATGTCATGGTTGGGGGTCACCACCCCATGAGGAACTGTGTGCAAAGGTCGCGGCCTTAGGAAGGTTGAGAACCGCTGATTTAGAGGAACGATCACGTGGGAAACGGGGCTCGCTCGCTCTCTCTTTCTCAGTTCTCTCTTCCCCAGCAGGTGTGGGTTTTCCTGTGTTCACAGGGACTAAAGACACATGATGGTTTTGATGTTGGTGGAGACTAGAGGAGGTGTTTTGTTAAAGAGGCTCAGTGGCAAGAAGGAAGAAGTGAGACGGAAATGTCAGGGGCGAGGGCCAATGCAAATAAAATGTGCCTCCTGCTCTTTAAGTGACATTCTTGTCAGACAGCAGCTAGCAGAAGCCCGAGGAGCTTCTTTCTGACCAGGAAGGGGAGGTCATTTAAAAAAAATATAACAACCTAGGCGTGTGGCCTTGACCGGAATCGAACCTGGGACCCTTCAGTCCGCAGGCTGACGCTCTATCCACTGAGCCACACCAGCTAGGGCGGGGAGGTCATTTTTAACTAGAAGTGCTGGTTGGTATGTTTAAGGGTTTATTTATCACCTCGGTCACGTCTGTAACAAGAGCCTTGAGTGCATTTTTCGTATGAATATTCTTACTTTGCCTATAGATTGGATTTCATTCAATCGTGGAGACAGAGGCTGTGGATTTGGATTGAGGGAATACTTTCCAAATAGTCCTTTCTGATTTTTGGGAGAAAAGTGGGGGGAGGTGTCCCAAAGTTTATCTTGGCTTCACCTTACCAGGAGATACTGGCGCGCTGAGCCTTTAAGGAGTGAATATGATCAAGTCTGAACTGACCGGGCTTTATTACATTACAGTTCCAGGAAGCAGTACGACCCAGCTGTGCTTTTAGGAAGAACATAGAAGGCTGAGTGTTGTTTCATGGCTCAGCTTCTCTGTGGTAAATGTAAGGTTTCAATTGTAAAGTTCCTGCACCATCATTTCCAAACACATGGCAAGTCTGATGTTTTTATTAATGGGTCTGATAAAAAAAAAAAAAAAAGACAGCTCAACCTTAAACGTTGTGAACAAACATTTAAGTTCCGGGTTTCTTGCCAGATTCTTTTAAAACAGTGTACAAAACTTCATTTTAGCCGAGGCCGGTTTGGCTCAGTGGATAGAGCGTCTGCCTGCGGACTGAAAGGTCCCAGGTTCGATTCCGGTCGGGGGCATGGACCTTGGTTGCGGGCACATCCCCAGTGGGGGGGCGTGTAGGAGGCGGCTGATCGATGTCTCTCTCATTGATGTTTCTGGCTTTCTATATTTCTATCCCTTTCCCTTCCTCTCTGAAAAATCAATACAAATATATTAAAAAAAAAAACAACAAAAAACTCCATTTTAAAAGCTCAACTTTAAACTTGATTCTAACACTCAAATAGAAATGCTTGAGGGGCGAGAATGGGAGAAAGCTTGTTACTGGAACGGAGAGATACACTCCCAGCGAACTCGGCGAATGCGCATTGAAGGGTGCAGATTTCATGTACTTGAGCGATGGAGTTGGTGGCGGCGGGTGACTGGGAAAGCCGGCGAGGAGTGGGCAGAGCGCAGTCCCTGCCTTCGAGGGGTTTGCCTCCCGTGGGCGCGGGAGTAAAGCAGGGGTGTGACGCACAGAAGGACACACAGGTGCGGCTGGAACAAAGAGGAGGGCGGTGGTCCTCGATTTCAGCTAGAACTTGCCTTTTCACTGCGGCAGATTACCCCCTGAACCTCAGTGCCAGGTCTGAAAGGAGGACATGGCACACCTGTCTGGTGGGCTTGTTTGCGGGTTAAAGGAAAACCCAGGGACAGTGCTTAGTGTGACACCTAAAGTAGATGCTTAATGAACGCCAGCTTACCGCTGCAGGGCAGCGACTGTGCACCGAGAGATCCTTCCTCCGGCTTTGGGGTGACTGCCTCCCTCCTCCCTTGTGAATACAGTGGTACCTCGAGATACGAGTGCCCTAACATACGAGATTTTTTGAGATACGAGCCGTCGAGCGAGCGATTTTTGCTTTGAAATACGAGCAACATTTGAGATACGAGTCATCGCACAGATCGGCCGGCTGCACACGACCCACCAGTTTACCGAGACTCGAGCGTCTCATAGTTTCCCACGCCTCAAGGTTACGGATCGAATTAAACTCGTATCTCGAGGTACCACTGTAATTATAAATGTTTATTAAAATGCATTTCACAAGGTTCCTAGTATATAAACCTTTTGGCATTATAAGCCTGGTCCATGACCGGAAGGACGCATCTCTGAAACCTTGGAGGTCACATTTAGATTTCTTGGCGAGTTTATCTTCCTGATCATCTTCCCTCCATCCTCAAGGCGAAGAACTGGCTTTTTAAATTGTCTGGGACATCAGCCCTGTGGCCCTTTTACAGTATAGCGTGTCCCTCTCATTGGAGATCTGCTCTGTTCCATGAGAAATCCCTTTGTCATGTGTGACTATCTGAATTCATTACAAATTAAAAATGTAGTTCTTTAATCACACCATCCACACAGAAATACAGTGGTACCTCGAGATACCAGTTTAATTCGTTCCGTAACATTGAGGCATGGGAAACTATGAGACGCTGTGGGTCGTGTGCAGCCGGCCGATCCTCACGATGACTCCTATCTCAAATGTTGCTCGTATTTCAAATCAAAAATCGCTCGTTCGACGGCTCATATCTCAAATCTCGTATGTTAGGGCACTCGTATCTCGAGGTACCACTGTACTCAGCCACATTTGGATCAGTTAGCATCAGTAGAGCACAATTGGTCAGCGTACACACACATCATTTCCCAAAGTTCTGTATCACTGTTCTAGAACAGGGGTTGCTGACCCAGAAAGCGGGCTGTTTATCTTAACAATTTATGATTGAAATCCTCTCTCTCCCACTTACACTCAATGCTTGTTTAGAAGTTTGTCACCTCTGGTTGTTTTTCCATTCATGAGGTACAGTGTTTCAATAATTTTGATTCTTATTTTTTTTATAAGTGTAAACTCTGGATTAGACATTTAGTTTTCATTTTAAGACCTTTATGAAAAATCTTGGGTTTTCTTTTTAGATGAATTTTGGTACAGTTTTTAAAAATATATATATTTTATTGATTTTTTTTTTTTTTTACAGAGAGGAAGGGAGAGAGAGATAGAAACATCGATGAGAGAGAAACATCAATCAGCTGCCTCCTGCGCAACCCCCACTGGGGATGTGCCCGCAACCAAAGTACATGCCCTTGACCGGAATCAAACCCGGGACCTTTCAGTCCGCAGGCCGACGCTCCATCCACTGAGCCAAACCGGTTTCGGCTTTAGTACAGTTTTAAAACATTTTTAGACAGCCATCTTTAAGATGTTATTCTGATGAACGATAACGGTGTGTGTTTAGATTAAACATATTCAACAGAGTGACTTACATCTCTTCCTCCTCCTTCAGCCTCTTACATTTGCCAGCGTTTTTTTGTTTTTGTTTTTCTGAGCAACCCAGCATGTATTTTCCAAATACAGACAGTGTTCACTTAGGGTGTTTCTTCCTGCAGCTGTCATTTACTCCTACGTTGTTACTTACGCCACACACACACACACACACACACACACACACACACACACACACACGAACATACTGACAGATCATTTTGCATAAACAACAAAAATAAAGAAAAGACCGAAAAGGTTGTTCTCTATTGCTGCTGGCAGATTTACGGAGAGTAGAAGTGTGCTCAGCTGCAGGAACATTCCAGACCAGCTTGCCAAGAGCCTGCCTCTAATTTATCCCAGAAGTGTCCGCACGTGTGCAGTCAGGGCCCCTTTCTAAAAATACCCTATAGCCCTCAAGACGATTCCCCTTACTTTCTGATTTGTTGCCATAAAAAGAAACTGGGCTATAAGTCAATACTAAGTTTTCATGATAGGAAATATTACCCTGTTGCTCTGTTCAATTCGTGGTCTGTGATAGGAAGCTATACTGTCTACGTTACATAGAAATACCTGTTCGAGTTAGTAATTGTGATGATAGCAATTATTCTGAAAGAGTGGAGATCAGATCAGAATTGAAGAGTAAGGGAATAGCCCCTTAATGTTTTTAAAAACAATTTGAATTTAGAGTTTGAAAGCACCTTAGAAATTCCTTAGGTTTTTACACAAGTCAGAATTTAGGATTATGCCTTTACTCATGGGACAGTCTTAGATAGCAATTTTAAAATAGATACATTTTACTCCATATAATAGGTCTGTATCCAATTCACACAGTATTCCTAGTTTATACATCTCCACAGAAATACAGTGACCAGGTGTGAATTCAAAGACACTTAAGAGAGCAAGAGTCAAGTGACTTTATCTCTCAATAATCTTAAGGGTTTTTTTGTTTTGTTTCAAACGGGGCTAATTATTGTACCTAGCTCAAGTGCTTGCTTTGAAGTTTTAAAAAGTAACGCATGATGCTAATACATGCTCCAATATGCTGGGCCTGGGAAATACATGGAAAGTAAAAGAGGCCAGACCCAAAGACCACATTTTGGATGATGAAGCCTGGCACAAAGACACATTTGGAGAAATGTCCGGAACAGGCCAATCAGCCGAAACCGGTTTGGCTCAGTGGATAGAGCGTCGGCCTGCGGACTGAAAGGTCCCAGGTTCCATTCAGGTCAAGGGCATGTACCTTGGTTGCGGGCACATCCCCTGTAGGGGGCGTGCAGGAGGCAGCTGACCGATGTTTCTCTCTCATCGATGTTTCTAATTATCCCTCTCCCTTCCTCTCTGTAAAAAATCAATAAAATACATATTTTTTTAAAAAGGAGCAGAACAGGCAAATCAGAGACAGAAAGTAGATTTTGGTCGCAAGGGCCGAGGAGAAGAGGGGAATGGAGTCTGGCTGCCGAGGGATACACAGTTTCTTTCTGGGGTGCTGAAAATGTTCTGAAATTAGAGAGTGGGGTTGGTTGCACACCTTTGTGGAAATGCTTAAAACTTGAAACGGATGGACTTTATGGTGTGCAAATTACACCTCAGTAAGAAAACCGAAAGCAGTCACTCATGTAAAGCATTTAGCAGGTCCCTGATCTAGAATAAGCTCACCATGAAGGTTAGCTGGCTGCTACTGTTAGGAATGATGGGTGGATTTTAGGAAGATGATCTTGGTGGATAAATTAATAAATAGAAATAATGAAGAAACATATTACAGAAATATTGAAATCCTAGTTATCAAAGTTAAATATCTTCACTTTTCCTAATCTATTATTTCTTTAAGTAATAAATAATATTTCTTGAAAAACTCTACATTTCATCTGTATATATTCTGTGCAAAACCCAACTGACTCACCAGTCTGCAGCTATTTTTATTATGAATGATTAAAAAGAAAGAATATGAGCAAGGCTAGAGAGGTTGTGTTTCTCCACAGCTGGAATGCAATCTTGCTTTGAGCATTCAACTGTGGAAAGTGTCATTTTGAATTCTTTCCTACTTTATTTTCTACAATGGAAAAATACAGGAATTAAATTTCAAGGAAATTAGTTCAGCCTGCAAGAATTAAAAATATTCCTGTTGATCTTTAAAAGTTCATACTTACTCTGAACTCATGTACAGTATTTTAGTCATAATTACATGTGCATTACTGTTATATAATGAATCATCTGAGGACTTTGAGGTTAACTATTACTTGACATTTTTCACACATGTAGGCAATATTTTTCCCTTGGAAGTTTTTATAATCTTAAAAAACCTATTTGTAACTAATTTTATTTTTTATAACCTTTGAGATTTAAGAGAGAGGAAACAATGAAAGCTTCCGAGCATTTGAGAATTTTAAATATATAATTCTTGGTCCCTTTGTAACTTTTTCAGTTTATGGGGGCATTTCCAGAAAGGTGATCATTTTCATAATAGCTTTCGTGCCATGACATGTATTCTTGCTGTCACCAGTGGGATTAAATTACCGTTCAGTTCTTTCCATTTTGTGATATTAGATATATGGTCCATTTTAATTGGAATGTTTAATATCAGTGGAGTAGGGATATTTTTTTCATTAAAATGTTTAAAAGATTCCAAAAGAATAAATATTATTTATTAGTGGGGCCTCTGAAATTCACTTAAGTGCATTTTGGGGTTCTATATTTGTACCAGTAGAGGGCACTGCACACCTATGAAAGGAGCCCCAGTGCTGCCATCTGGTGATGAGCGGGTTGTCCTGGATGCAGTGTTCAGCATTGGTATTTCTAGGAATTTACCCACAATCCTCCACACCCCAAAGCTGCTTGCCTGTCATCACCTAAGAGATAGTTGCTTCTTTTTATTCATAATTGGGGTACATCCTCGTGCTGTTTAGAGGGGTCCTGGCACACCTTCCCCTACTATAGGTGCATGAGTTCAAGCTCCAGAAATTAAGATTTGACACACACACAAAGATCATAGAATCTCAAGCGTTTGAAGGAATTGTACCATTCATTAGATCCAGCCTCTATTCTTTTAACCTTTAATGTGCTGATCTGCAATAGTCTCAAAGGAATTCTTTTCAGAGCAGCTACCTGCTAATTAACAGTATAGAGTCTGACTTATAAAAACTGCTTATATCTTTACCATGATGGTGTTCATATTGCACAGTGTTTCTCTCTCAGAGCAGATCCACAAAGGATTTCGTGGGAGAATATTGTTTCAGGAGGTCATTTCCACAGATATCGCTGCTGATACTAACGACAGAGTATTCCAGACCTAAACAAAAGCTCATTTATTATTAAAAATGTCAGATAGCCAAAGCAACCTGTACATCTCTAGCTTTGTACCATGATCCAAGTTACTTTTTTTTCTTAAAAAGTTTTAAAAAAAATTCAAGTTACTGCCGAATCCGGTGTGGCTCAGTGGATAGAGCGTCGGCCTGCAGACTGAAAGGTCCCAGGTTCGATTCCGGTCAAGGGCATGTACCTTGGCTGGGGGCACATCCCCAGTAGGGGGCGTGCAGGAGGCAGCTGATCGATGTCTCTCATCGATGTTTCTAACTCTCTATCCGTCTCCCTCTCTGTAATAAATCAATAAAATATATTTTTAACAAATTCAAGCCACTTTTAAAGTGGATGTCAAAGGGTATAGAAAGCCGTGAAAGGCGCAACAGGTGGGCAGCAGAGCACACACTGCAGACCAGGGTGCCAGGGCCTCCATGTGTAGAATGAGAACACAGGCCGGGTGCCCTCTGCAAGCTTCTTCAGCGCTGGCCCGTCCTCTGTGGGCAGTGCTCACAGCTCGGGCGCTGGAGGGAGGGCTCGACTGCACTCACAGCTCTGCTCCGCGCTGGTTTGGAGGTCCTCTGGCAGTTGGTTCCTCGCCCTGCACCTCAGTTTTCTCTCCCCGAACCCGGGATGGAGACCCCCCTGCAATCTGCAGCGGTGAAGTGCCTAGACATGGAGTATTGGGAAGAGGACCTAGAATTTAGTCAATAAGAATGATCAGCGCCTGTTACACACACCTTCATTTTTTCTTAGAACCGTGCTGGGGTATGGTAGCCAGATTCTTAGGCCTTAGTCTGCTCTGGCCTCTCCCTGCAGGTTAAAATAGAGTTTATTCTGTTTTCTCTAATTAACCCTCAGATAGTGGTCTCTCTGTATCTAACTGTATATATAATTCTTAAGGAGTAAAGCTTTTTCCTTTTTTTTTTGTTGTTAAAAGTTCTCATTAATGAGTTTCCCTCCGTTGATTTAATATCTTACTCAATAGAGTTTTTCCTAGAGTATATTATAATCACACTTCAGTTGTATATTTTAATCACATTTATATTATAATCACAGAGTATATTATAATATACTCATATAATCATATACTCATTATAATCATATAATATACTCTGATTATAATATAAATGTGATTATAACCAGAGTATATTATAATCACATTTCAGTTGCTGGTGTGTGTGTGTGTGAATCCTCATTCAAGGATATTTTTCCACTGAGTTTTAGAGAAAGTGGAAGGGAAGGAGAGAGAGAGAGAGAGAAACATCCATGTGAGAGAGACACATCCATTGGTTGCTTCCCACATGTGCCCCTACCAGGGCCTGGGATTGAGCCTGCAATCAAAGTACATGCCCTTTACGGGAATCGAACCTGGGACCCTTCAGTCCTCAGGCCGACACTCTACCCACTGAGCTGAACTGGCTAGGGCTCAGTTGCTATTTTTAATGACTTCCATTGACACTATGTTTTTTTTGCATTTAAATGTCCCACTTTCAGCAAAAAATCACAAGTTTTTTAAAAACAGAACTTCTCTAACGAAATATCTTACAGTATTTCATATTGAAAGTCAGTTTTGTCATTTAGAAGGCATTTGTATGCCATCCAGTTAAAATATTTAAAACTGTTATCTGGCCGTTGATATAAAAGGTCTCTCTATTAACTCTCAAACTCTGTATAATAAAAGTTTGTTACCCACCTCCCACATCTGCGTGAAGGAAACCCATATCTGGCACTTTAAAGGCCCATTTTTAAAGGTACGGGTTTGGTGCTGGAAGGTGAGGCCAGTAAATACTTTAAATTCTTATTCTCACTGTATGCTTTTAAACGTCACGCCCCTCACCAGTTATCCACACAGTATGGCCTCTTGGTAGGTGGGATAAAGCACTTATAATGAGACATTTGCCACAGTCTACTCCAGCTCTGTGACCCGGGGTCAGAGTGGGGGTGATTATTATCCAAGGGTGCTGTCTAATAAACGCCTGGCATTTCTTAGGGGAGGGGCGGAGGGACTCCCTGGCCTGGGTAGAGACCATCAACGAGGACAGTGGTTCTCAACCTTCCTAACGCCGCGACCCTTTAAGACAGCTCCTCATGTGGTGGTGACCCCCAACCATAAAATTATTTCCGTTGCTACTTCATCGCTGTCATTTTGCAGCTGTTATGAATCGTATCTGTGTTTTCCGATGGTCTTAGGTGACCCCTGCGAAAGGGTTGTTCGACCCCTCAAGGGGTCGCGACCCACAGGTTGAGAACCGCTGAACTAGGATGTCTTTCCCGGTGACTTAGGGGCTGTGTAATCTTAGGCCAGAGGTGTGAAGTACAGTGTTGACTGAGATTTTCCCCAGAAGGCGAGGCCTTGTGAACACTCGGATGCCCGCACTCAGAACCGTAAACTAGTCGTGAAGGTATATACCCTCCCACCACCAAACAACAGCCCAAAACACCACCCCTGGTTCAGTACCAGCTGTTTTTTATCCGCAGCTGCCTGTCAGCTGTCCCATGCGTTGGCCACAGAGGAGGCAGGCCTTTCTGCACATTTCTCCCGTGCCGTTAGCATCTCTGCTGCGAGATGAATTCAGAAAGTGGAATTAATTTAATTTATCCCGATGGCCTAATGGCTAGGGGACAGGGGACTCTTACTGGAATCCAGTACCATCTATGCAGCAGTCTAAGTGACAGGCTTGTTTTGTTTTTAAGATAAAAGTAATCATTGCTTTTCAGTGCTTCTCATGCACTTTTTAATCTTAATAAGTAATAGATGGCCATAACTGGGTTGACTCAGTGGGTAGAGCATCTGAAAGCTCCCAGGTTTGATTCTGGTCAAGGGCATGTACCTTGGTTGCAGGCACATCCCCAGTCGGGGGGTGTGCAAAAGGCAGCTGATGGATGTTTCTCTCTCATCGATGTTTCTAACTCTTTATCCCTCTCCCTTCCTCTCTGTAAAAAGTCAATAAAATATAAATAAGACGTGGAGTTGAAACATACATTTCCTAAGTTTTCCGCGGTGACATGTGTCAATAGGTTTCTTCAGTAATTGTTTATGGAGGCTCAGGAAATGGCCGAGACCACCTTCCAGGGTTTTTTGTTTTGTTTTGTTTTTTGCATTACACCCTCCTACTTCCGCTCAGACCGTTCCCTGTGTAAAATTGCAGCTAAAGGGTTTTAAATCGGGGCATCGGGATAATGTGTGGGCGAGACCATATCTTCGGAGCCAGTCTTCTGTCTGTGATATGGGCAAGTTACTACTGTCTCTGTTTCTTCTTCTGTCTCAGCGGGTTCCTAACAGCCACCACCGTGCAGCGTGGCATTTGGAATAGTACCGGCATGTGGTCAGCGCTTCACTCATTGCTATCTATGTCCCAGAGAAAAGGACTTGGGGACTGTAGACCTTGGGGGGATATTCATTCTCAAGGGA
Organism: Lasiurus borealis; assembly: GCA_004026805.1. Taxonomy (NCBI): domain Eukaryota; kingdom Metazoa; phylum Chordata; class Mammalia; order Chiroptera; family Vespertilionidae; genus Lasiurus; species Lasiurus borealis. Next base: position 16,890 of record PVJN01014509.1, on the reverse strand, counting down.
AAATGGCTAGAAAGTATATGGTAATGAAGGGGGTGTCTTCAGGCTTAAAGCCTCCCTCTCTTTTTAACGATACTTGACTTTCAGGAAAGCGTGCATTTTACAGGGTGTGTGGATGGTAATGTGCTGCTTATGTCTATCCCATTTGTTCACAAACAGCATTACTGGGCATAAACATGTAAGAAAGTATAGAGAGGAAAAGGGCAACCCTTCAAGAAGTAACCCAGCCGAAAGTGGTTTGGCTCAGTGGATAGAGCGTTGGCCTGTGGACAGGAAGGTCCCAGGCTCGATTCAGGCCAAGGGCACGTACCTTGGTTGGGGGCACATCCCCAGTGGGGGGCGTGCGGGAGGCAGCTGATTGATGTTTCTCTCTCATCCATGTTTCTAGCTCTCTGTCCCTCTCCCTTCCTCTCTGTAAAAAATCAATAATAATAATAAATAAAAAAGTAACCCAGCATGCAGGGCCGGATGGGCATAGTCACGGGCTTAGTGCATGGTTCACCTCAGAGGGGACAAGTCTCCTTGGAGAAGGCGGGGGCATGCCCTGTGCAGGGGGAACTGGCTCAGAGATCTGGGAGTAAAGGAGGGAACCAGCTTGCACCAGCCCCGGGTCACCAGGTCACCAGGAGCCAGCTGGGAGCCAGCGGCTGGGCGGCTGAGCCCGGAGGCACGGATGCCATTGGAGGGAGATGCCATTGGAGGGAGAAGCATGCACAAATCGGCTTGGGCTTTAGCAACACTGTGGGTCACAGATCAAAGAGAAGGAGTGCCAGGCCCTGGGGGTTATCTGGTCCAGGAATCAGAACGGGGGTATCCAGCGGGGAGAGGAGGAGGAGGGTCTGAGAGGCCTGTTTAACGGCGGAAACTTCAGAGCCTCCTGGCTGAGGGAAGGAGGTGGAGTCCCATCACGCGCAGATTGCAAGGGGCTTGGGTCGGCCGCAGGGGGTGAGTGTGGGTGACAGCCATCTCTGCTGTGGCCAGAAAGGAATGCAGAGAGCGCATCCTATGACGTCACGGTCAAATTCCTTGGCGGCGGGAGGAAAGGGAAAGAACCGCTTGTAACTGGATGGCACTGTGTGGTGCTCTGCTGGGAACCGGGTGCTTGTCTCTGGGGATTGAGGGTAAAACAGAACCCCCTCAGGCCCCCTTTAAGTGAATTAAGCGAAGAGAAAGGGGCAATAGAGAGAGAGTGGCCAAGTTTTGCAAATAAAAATATAGGGACACCCAGCTGAATGTGAATTTCAAGTAAACAAGGAATGGCCTTTTAAAACAGAAGTATGGCCGAAACCGTTTTCGCTCAGTGGATAGATAGAGCATCAGGACTGAAAGGTTAAGGGCATGGACCTTGGTTGCGGGTACATCCCCAGTAGGGGGCGTGCAGGAGGCAACTGATCATTGACGTTTCTAGCTGTCTGTTCCTCTCTGTGAAAAATCAATAAAATATATTTAAAAAAAACAGAAGTGTGTCTGAAACTCAGACTCCCCCGGTGTCCTGCCTTCTATCTCTGATTCCTCATCAGTGAGAAGCCTCTTAGGTTCTCCGAGACCTGCTGGTGGCTCGGTCTCCTGGAATGCATAGTGCTTTCACCAGTGGCCGTGGGTCCCCTTGGACTTTTCTAGAGGCCTAGACATGATGTCTCACCCTCTCCTTCCTCTTCCTTCCTCCCTCCGCCTCCTCATGCCCAGAATAGGGGAGTGCGGGAACAGCACTTGAGGGCATCGTTGAGCATGTGTGATTGTAGAATACTACCCTGTTTCCCCGAAAATCAGACAGTGTCTTACATTAATTTTTGTTCCCAAAGATGCGCTAGGTCTTATTTTCAGGGGATGTCTTATTTTTCCATGAAGAAGAAGATGGTACACATTTATTGTTGAACAACAAAAAAGGAAATGTATTATAGTACCTGTATACTGTATGGTAGGAGTTGTCATCACAAACCAGCTCACTGATGGGCCGCAGTGCAGCCGGAGCTGTTCGGGCAGGGCGAGGTCTCTTTAAATGAGGAGTCAGACGCCTGACGGTAGCTTTGGGGGCCTTCTATTCTGGGGAGGCCTTATGTTCAGGGGAGGCCTTATTATGGGGAAGGTCTTATTTTCGGGGGGATGCTTTATTTTACAGCGAGAGGCAAAAGTGGAAGTAGGTCTTATTTTCGGGGGATGTCTTACTTTCGGGGAAACAGGGTAGTAATGATCAGTTACTCAGTTATTGGACACCGAGTACCTGATCATCCCACACCCTTTGCATAAATTGTTCGTTCTCTGGTTCCAGGAAATAGGCACCAGAGCACCTCCCAGATGAGCCCGGCAGGGTGGCCTGGTTATGTAGATAAACCGAGAGCAGAAAGGCGGGCTCTGCCCCAGGGGCGTCCGGTGATAGATAAATCCTGGGTTCTAGCGCCCTCTCTGTGGTTTGGATCCGGGTCTGTAGCCAACTCCCGGACAGAAAGTTCCTGCGAGCTTCTCTCTCTTCCTCCCCCGTCTGAGATGTGACACTCACCACAGAGCCCTGCCCCGGGTGGTCAGACTGATGCTCGGTCACTTCAGATTGGGAGTTTGCTCACTGTGTTTGCTAAACCGCGATGGTCCCTCGCTCATTAACATGGGGCGCCCTGGTCCCTTCACAGATATGTAGGCTTCCTCCTCACATGTGTAGCGTGTGGGGTGAGAAAAGTGAATTGTGTCCGCATTACCTGTCACAGCTCAGAGGTGGGAGGGGGGTAGGTGGAGGACAGGCCTCTGGGTGCAGAATCCTGTGGGTCTGCGCTCAGCGTTCATCTGTCCAGGAGACACAACTTTGAAAGTGTTGTAACCGGTTAAAGCACGGAAACGTGTTGATGAAAAACCTTCCATCAGCCGAGACCGGTTTGACTCAGTGGATAGAGCGTCGGCCTGCAGACTGAAGGGTCCCAGGTTCGATTCCGGTCAGGGGCATGTACCTTGCTTGCAGGCACAACTCCAGTGGGGGGCGTGCAGGAGGTGGCTGATCGATGTCTCTCTCTCATCGATATTTCTGACTTTCTATTCCTCTCCCTTCCTCTCTGTAAAAAATCAATAAAAATATATTAAAAAAACAAACAAACAAACAAACAAAACCTTCCATCACACAGATGAGATCTAGGGTTATTCCAGGATCGCCCTCTTCCGTGTGATTTCACTCCGGCCATGTCCTCACCCGTAAAGATGCTAGGAAGGTGGCAGTTTGGGTTGACTTGAGCTGGAGAACATTTTTATTCGCCATCACCCATTTCAGTTTGGCCAAAGGAAGGGCAAACCTGAGGTGGTCAGAGCCCACCCGCTGAGTTTTGAATCAGGAGAGCGGTGCTTTCCGAGTGATGAACCGTCAAGTTGGGGCCCCGCTGAGTCTGCAGGGAGGTTTTAGGCGCAGGAGTGGGGACCCCTGTGTCCCCCCAGTCAGCGGTCCCCACGCAGGCCCCGCCCTGGGAGGACACTGTCTCCATTAGGAGCCCCAGAGCTGCGAGTGCTCTGTCCCGTGAGGCTGGTCTTCATCCCGTTCTCAGTTTTAAAGCGTATTTGACAGCTGCCTGTGACATTTGGGAAATTGTCTTTCAAAACGGTATTTGGGCTTTAGTAGCTGGTTTAAATGTGTAAGACAACCATATTAAATTTTAAGTGGAAGGCATATGCATTTAATATCTTTTCAATCAGGGATAGCCGAAACTGGTTTGGCTCAGTGGATAGAACGTCGGCCTGCGGACTGAAAGGTCTCGGGTTCGATTCCCGTCAAGGGCAGGTACCTTGGTTGCGGGCACATCTTCAGTTGGGGGTGTGCAGGAGGCATCTGATCCATGTCTCTCTCTCTCATCGATGTTTCTAACTCTTTATCCATCTTCCCTTCCTCTCTGTGAAAAATCAATAAAATATATTTTAATAAATAAATAAATAAATAAATCAGGGGTAAAGTGGGTGAGTAATGACCCAAGGGACCCATTCTGTTCAGTATCTTGAGAGCATTTTGGGGTGAAGGGCCTGGGAAATACCCACATACGACTCAATAGAGGACTTCAATGTAAACTCACTCTGTAACCATGAATAGCTGTGAACTTGAATTCTCGTGAAGAAATTAAAGAGCCCTAGCCGGCTTGGCTCAGTGGATAGAGCGTCAGCCTGCGGACTGGAGGGTCCCAGGTTTGGTTCTGGCCAAGGGCACATGCCTGGGTTGTGGGCTCGGTACCCAGTGGGGGGCGTGGAGGAGGCAGCCAATCAATGATTCTCTCTCATCACCAGCTGGCCCCCACCCTTGCAGCAGGCCTCTATCCTATCTAATAAAAGAGTAATATGCAGATTGATCATCACTCCAACACACAAGATGACTGCCCCCATGTGGACACAAGATGGCTGCCACAAGATGGCCAGCAGGGGAGGGCCGTTTGGGAGGGACCAGGCCTGCAAGGGAGGGCAGTTAGGGGCAAACAGACTGGGTGAGGGCCAGCTGGTTTGCCCTGAAGGGTGTCCTGGATCAGGGTGGGTGTTCCCTTGAGGCATGGGCAGCCTGGGCGAGGGGCCTCTGGTGGTTTGCAGGCTGGCCACGCCCCCCAGTGACCCAAGCAGAGGCGCTGGTATCTGGGATTTATTTATCTTCTACAGCTGAAACTTTGTAGCCTGGAGCCGAGCTTTCTGCTTGCACAGCCATTGAAACTTTGTTGCCTTAAGCAGAGGCCTGGGCGAGCCAGTGTGTGTGGAAAGCTTGGCTTCCTCCATCGCCAGGGGCAAACCAAGCCTCCCTCCTGCTCTCTCTGTGGCCGTAGCCATTTGGTTGGGTTAATTTGCATACTCACTCTGATGGGCTGGTGGGTGTAGCAGAGGTACAGTCAAATTGCATATTACTCTTTTATTAGATAGGATATATGTTTTTTTTTTTAAAGAAACTAAGTGCAAAGTTGGTTTCCTATAAAACGGGCATGATTCTTCATGCTAAAACAGGGGCCTTTGAGGTCGTCCTGATTCGAATCCCATGCCCACCGTGGGTGGGCACTGAGATGGCAGGGAAGACACTCCTGGGCTACGCCCGAGGTCCTCTGTGTGGGACAGCAGGCCCCAGCCAACGCACTCCTCAGACTGCACAGCGTGCCGGGGGGGGGGGGGGGGGGGGGGGGGGGGGGGGGGGGGGGGGGGGGGGGCGCGGAGGGGGAGCGCGGTGTGTGGGCAGGAGGCATGGCTGTCAGTGTAGCACAGGCCTGGTCTGCTCTCGGTATCACGGCTATTTTTATTTCCTTTAGATGTTTCTTCTAAAGCCTATAGACTTAAACACCTCTGTAAGTAACGTGTTAGGAGCCCCTGGCCCACCCTCCCTGGGGCCTGCTCGCAGGGCAAGGCAGGACGGGCAGGGTGGAGGGCGGGCCTGCAGGAATCCCCGCTGGTGCTGAGCCCCTGACTGCCCCCCTACCCCCCTGAAGGAGGATGGGAGGAGGGAATCACCTGTGGCCTGGGGCGGTGAGGGGGCCTTCGGGCAGCAGAGAATATTCGGGAGAGATAGTGGGCGCTAGGGAAAGTGGACCCTGACATTTCCCGTTCCAGGGAAAGAGCCCGGTTTTCGTTTTGGAAGACGGTAAACCCTGGAGCAAACTGGAATTCTCCCCGAAACACCCCTCCTGACCCCCAGAAACGCCGTCTGGAAGCAATCAGGTTCCCCCTTAAGTCTCCAGCCCCGCCCACAATTACCTGGGCGTGTGCTGGTTTTCCGTGGGGCGGCAGCCGCGGAGTGGGTGGGTCCGTTGTGCGGATTCCCGTCTGCGGAGCGGACAGAAGGCGTCTGTGTGTGTGGGCTGTGCTGGTTCTTCAGGAATCGGAGTGGCAGTTGGGTGTGGGTTGCATTCGATTGTTCCTCCCCCTCCTCGCTTCCCCCCCTCCATCCCCTGCCCCGGATGCCCATGACCAGCCAGCAGCTATGAGCACCGCGTGCCTGTCTACGCAGCTCGCCCTCCCTCGGGGGAAAGCCCTGGGCGGCAGGTTTATGGCAGACCCGTGTTTGGAAAGCGGGGAGCATTCTTTCTGTTCCCCTGGGGGAGTTCTCTTTAAATGACCACCCTTCGCTGTAGTCCGCTGCAAGCACTCCCCGAGTGCTCCACCAGGCGGGGTGTCTCTCTATGTCGCCGTGATTAGGACATTTATGAGGGTCGGGGAGCCCTGAGCAAATGCACCCCACCCTTTACAAAAAGAACTTTCTTCCTCTCTCTCCCCCCCCCCCTCTCGCTCTCGCTCTCAAGTGGTGC
>PVJN01014509.1:0-10563 GCA_004026805.1 Lasiurus borealis | reverse complement strand
ACAGTGATGAAGTAGCCACGGAAGTAATTTTATGGTTGGGGGTCACCACCACAGGAGGAGCTGACTTAAAGGGTCGTGGTCTTAGGAAGGTTGAGAACCAGAGAGAGAGAGAGAGAGAGAGAGAGAGAGCGAGAGAGCGAGCATAACATCACTTTAGAACAAGCCTTTCCAGACAGAAGCTGTGTGAGATCAGTGGCTGTCAAATGTATGTTGAGCCGGTGGGGGGTGGGGGAAGGGGGAGGGGTGTGTGTGCGGGATCTCATGGGGGACTGGGCGCTCGGCTCTGCCCCTGCTGCTCGGCATCTGGACACCCTATACCCCGGACCCTGGCAGCTTGGAGAGGGGAGCGGATTGCGAAGCAGCGCTCGGGTCGGGTGGTCCTGGCTCCCACCTCTGTGCTCCCTGCTCTTCCCTCCCCCACCCCCCACCCCCCCTCCCCGCTCGCCTCTCGGCGTGTAACAGCCTGCACTCTGCACACAGAGCGGATAGCAAGGGACGTGGGTGCAGTGCGTCCCGGGCGGGCGAGTCACCCAGCGTCTCTCCTGGGCTCAGCCTTCTCGCCTGTTTTTAGGGGGACGCCATCCTGCGATGGAATTTGTAATTGGGGGGTTTGCTCACACCTGGGATCTTCTGGGAAAGAGCGGGAACTCAGCACAGCTGCCCGGAATGCAGGTGTCACGGCCCGGAGCCCCGAGGCTGACCTCCCCGGGCCACCCCCGCTCCAGGGCTCGGGAGGAAGTCGGGGGCAGAAGGGAGGGGGCACGGGTACGAGGCGTTTTCTGCCCCCAGACCCGGCCCACCGTGGCCTCTGAGGAATGTGATCGTAGAAAGCGGCGCCTTACAAACAGCCCCGTTCTGGTCCCCGCTTTCAGACCCGCCCCAGACAAACGTCCTCCCCAGACAAATGTCCCCAGACAGCACTGTGTTTGCAGAGGGAGAGTGTCATTAGCGGCTCATTAGCTGGGTCAGGCTGGGAGTTCCCGTGACCTTGCCAGAGGGAGGCGCCGGGCTGCCTGAAGGCGGTCGCTCTGTGAAGAGCAGAAAGGGGACAAAGGCCTGCAGCTCAAAGAGAGGGCTTGTCGGGCGCCGTTATTGCTGGGGTTCGGGGAAGCACAGGTGGAGGCGGGGGGACTGGCTGGGAGCGTGACCCTGACCCTGGTTGTGCCTTCGCTCGTTCTGCCCTGTGCCCACCTGGAAGTGGAGCCGGCGTCTGTCCCGTCGTTTAAGGGCCCACGAGACCACGCAGGCCCCTCCCACAGACTCACACGAGGAATACCATACTCCTTTCTCCTGGCCATTTCACTCCTTTGAAGCAGGCAGTCCCCGGTCTCAGACGCTTCTAGGCGAGGAGAGGGCGCAGGTGCCCACGAAGCACAGCTACGGTGGAGCCTGAGTCCACCCGGAGGCCAGGCTGGGCCTGTCCCCTCCGACCGGGGCCTTGCTCCGTGTGGGCCTTGCTGTCCCATGGGGGGTGGCGGTGGGGGGAGGTAAAGAAAGGGGTCTCGTGGAGACTGATTTGGCTCAGTGGATAGAGCGTCAGTCTGCGGACTGAAAGGTCCCAGGTTCGATTCCGGTCAAGGGCATGTACCTTGGTGGCGGGCACATCCCCAATAGGGGGCGTGCAGAAGGCAGCTGACCGATGTCTCTCTCTCACCAATGTTTCTGAATTTCTATCCCTCTCCCTTCCTCTCTGTAAAAAAATCAATAAAAAAATATTTTTTAAAAAAAGAAAAAGAGAAAGGGGTCTCCCGCCCCAGAGCTCGGCAGGTCAGCTTCCCTGGCTGATTCCCAGCTTCCCAGGCAAGCAAGTGGCTCGCCATGCCAGTCCCCTGCCTCTGGGCCGGTTGGCAGAGGTGTGTCTGCGGCCGGCACCAGGATAGAAAGCATCTGTCCCTCGAGTGGCCTGTCCTTCTCCCACTCCGGGGAGAAGACAGCGGAGGACACCGGACTGAATTAGCCCTGAGCAAACCGATGTACGAAGGTGGACATTTTAAAAAACGGGTGATTGTCGGTTCCGTTTTCGAAAGGGTTTCTTGAAACGCAGACTTCTCCCGGTGCCTTAAAATCAACGCGTCGTCACCGTCCTGTGCTTCTGGAGTAGGGTGCTCCCTGCCTAAGGGGCAGGCCTCTGAAATATGGGAAGTCTTTTTTTATTTTTTCTTAAATATACTTTATTGATTTTTTTTACAGAGAGGAAAGGAGATGGATAGAGAGCTAGAAACATCGATGAGAGAGAGACATTGATCAGCCGCCTCCTACACGCCCCTACTGGGGATGTGCCCGCAACCAGGATCCATGCCCTTGACCGGAATCGAACCTGGGACCCTTCAGTCCGCAGGCCGACGCTCTATCCACTGAGCCAAACCGGTTTCAGCTATGGGAAGTCTTTTAACGTGGATGTTTAAGATGATTAAGTGCACGAGCCGGCGATTCCGGTTTGACCACGTCCACGGTAAACGTGACAGTGTCTTTTCTTGGAGACCCGGGATGGAACCCGTTAACCTTGACGCCGGGAGGGGAGGCTCTTGTGTCAAATTCAGGAGCGTGAGCTTGGGCCCCGCTCCAGGCTTCCAGGCCGGCCAGGGGATCCCTCTGCCCGAACCCCGCTGCCCGACGACGAATATCTCAGGCTGTTCTCGTACAGGACGGTCCGCAGTGACACAGGAGGGAACAGGGGGACTGATACACGTCCAGGGTGACTCTTTCCCAGTGTCCCACTCTCATTCCTTCATTCCCATGCCCAGGCGCGGGATCTTATAACCAGCCAGGCAGCTGGGCACTGCCCTCGTGGGGCCTGTGGTCCGTTCTTCCCGCTGTTCACAGGGTCCGCCTGCTCCTCCCTCTCCCTTTCTGCCCCTCCTCTCCCTCCCGCCACCCACCCTCAGGTGCAGGTGTCGGCGGGCAGACTTGACAGGGCTTGTGAGCTGTTAGCAGCAATTCATTTCTCTCTCTTTTTTCCGGTACCTCTACACAGACATAAGCTTTCACGTGTAAAATTATACAGATGTGTGTGTGTGTGTGTGTGTGTGTGTGTGTGTGTGTATATATATATATATATATATATATATATATATTTATAAAATACAGTAGTATCTTGAGATACGAGTTTAATTCGTTCCGTAACCTTGAGGCGTGGGAAACTATGAGACGCTCCAGTCGCGGAAAACTGGTGGGTCGTGTGCAGCCGGCCGATCCTCGTGATGACTCCTATCTCAGCTGTTGCTCGTATTTCAAAGCAAACATCACTCGCTCAACGGCTCGTATCTCAAAAACCTCGTATGTTAGGGCACTCATATCTCGAGGTACCACTGTATATATATTTATAAAATATATGGACTCCTAGTTGCTGGTGGGGATTCTCTCCCTCAAAGAGGAATGGCCTGGAGAGAGGGATGTCGGAGGAGGAGGGAGGACAGGGTGGTTTGGTTGGGGGGGCGTGGCCGGGAGGGGAGACATCCTGACTTGGGGGTGGCTGGAGTCGAGTGGAGCGGAGCGGTGCATGTGGTCAGCAGTGTCACTGACCCCCCGATGCAGGAGGAGGGGAGGGCCGTGCTCCTCGGTCACTCAGGCGCTCAGTCCGCTCAGAGAGCCCGTGGCCACGGGGAAGGGAGGAGGTGCTGGGGCAGGCGGTGCCAGGCGAGGGGTGAGGCAGGCTGCTGAGCGGGCCTGCACTGTTAGAAGGCAGCCAGGCGCTGTCCAGGTAGAGAGGAGAGGGAGCGGCCTGCGGCAGCGGGAACAGCAAACTTCCGCCCGGTTCCGGTCCCCTCAGCATCGAGGAGTCATCCTGGAGGGTAGCAGGCCAGGTGCTACGTCCTCCGAATGCCCGCAGATGGCCTCAGTGGTGGGTATCATACCCAGGTTACACTGAGGGAGCTCACAGTAAGCTTACCCACCCACTGCGCACTGTAACCAGCGAGCTGGCTGCCTCTTCACGGATGCGCTCGCGCGAGGGGCTCCCCTGATCAGGGCCTGCGCCTTCCCCGCCTGCTCGCATGGGATTGGGCTTTTAACGCCTGTGAAGCAGCTCAGTCCCCTGCGGTCCGAGTCTGTTCTGTTGGGACCATTCATATACCCAGTGGCACAATTTTCCAGGATTTAATATGCGAAATGTTTGAATTAAGTGAATGAGGGATGTTATACACTGAGTGGCCGGGTCATGATGATCCCTGAATGCATAATAATAACCTGGCCACTCAGTGTGTATCCTATATAATAAAAGGCTAATATACAAATTGTCCCCTCGACCAGGAGTTTGACCAGCAGGCATGCCGGCCAACCGCCCATGTCCCCTTCTCCTGGCCAGGCTGGCCAGACCCCCACCCATGCACGAAATCATGCACCGGGCCTCTAATACATACACACACACACACACACACACACACACACATTGAGTGGCCAGATTATTATGCGTTCAGAGATCATCATAATATGGCCACTTAGTGTAAGGCAAAGAGTAGACTGTGGGGACAAGATAGCAGATAATCTAGATTTTTATTATTTGTGTGCCCCCCGCTCCCTGCCCCGCCATTCAGAGCGTGTAACATGAGCAGGTGGTGTAGCATCATGGGGAGCGGCCCCGCTCTGACGTCAGACCTCCTGGGTCTACACCCCACCCCGTGCTCACAGGTGCCTGTCTGGGCACAGGGACTTGGCGTAATGACTTAGACTTGCTGACCTTCACGGCTGGGACGCCTGCTCTTAGGACGTGCGGCTTCCATGTCATTGTGCTGATGTGCTTTCTAGGTGTTCTAGAATCACTTCCCAAGTCACAAAAACAAGCGAGTGGCAAACACACGACTCACTCAGGCCTTAAAACGGTGAGAGAGGTAGAAATGTGCATCTTCCGAATTGTGTGTGCAGGAGACTCCATCACAGCGTCCCTTCGAGAAGATTTCAGTTGACGTCAGATGCTACCAGATATCTTTTTTTAAAAAAAAATACAGTGGTACCTGGAGATACGAGTTTAATTCGTTCCGTAACCTTGAGGCGTGGGAAACTATGAGACGCTCGAGTCGCGGTAAACGGGTGGGTCGTGTGCAGCCGGCCGATCCGCGCGATGACTCCTATCTCAAATGTTGCTCGTATTTCAAAGCAAAAATTGCTCGCTCGACGGCTCGTATCTCAAAAATCTCGTATGTTAGGGCACTCATATCTTGAGGTACCACTGTATATTGATTTTTTACAGAGAGGAGGGGAGACAGAGAGCTAGAAACATCTATCAGCTACCTCCTGCACGCCCCCTACTGGGGATGTGCCTGCAACCAAGGTCCATGCCCTTGACTGGAATGGAACCTGGGACCTTTCAGTCCGCAGGCTGACGCTCTATCCGCTGAGCCACACCGGTTTCGGTGCTACCAGATATGTTGAGCCTTCCGGGGAGTTCAGCTGGCTCTCGGCTCTCGGCGGAACTGGGACCCCAGGTTTTGTGAGTGGCCCGCGGCCAGTCCTGCTTGCAAGGAGCCGTGAGGCAGGGGCCGCAGGAGGCCATCCCCGGGGTCGGACCCGGTCCAGGGCCGTCCTCTTAGCCTGTGTGTGCAGGAGCCCCGCCCGCCAGGCCAGGTGACCTCAGTGACCGGTGGACTTGCCTCTGGAGCCCGGGAGCCCGGGACGGGGTGTCTCCCAGCCATGCCAGCGAGGAGAGGCGGGCACGGTGCTCCCTGCTCCCTGCCTCCCGGGAAGAAGACGGGCACAGCCCTCCATCAGGCCCAGAAACACCTTCTCCTCCGGAGGAGTGACCTCGGGGAGAGAGACACTCGCAGCAACACTAGCAACAGTGGTTCCGATGGCCGGTGATGACCAGTGATGACCAGTTGTTGTTCCTTTTGTCAACAGGCAAGACGGACGAAGTCTGGCCGCCGCCCGCGCCCGGGGCCTCGCAGGAACACGCGGGACGCGCATCCGAGGGCGCACGTGCGCCACGCCGGACCGTGTGCCAGGACCCTGTGCCCCCAGGACCCATCGCTGGGAAGCCTGCAGGGACCCGCCCCGAAGGCCCCGTGCCCTCGGGCCTGGCTTCCGCTCGAATCCAGAGGCGGCGAGCGTGGCTCCCTCCCTCACCGGGTGGGGGAGCAGGTTTAATTTTATAAATTGGAAACGTGAACTCTGTGAGTTTCTCAGTCCGTCCTCGTTCCTGCCGAGGATCCACCACGCAGGCGCACCGGGCGGGGTCCGTGGCAGCAGCTCATGGGCGCCTCCATCCAGGGCTTCGACGGAAGGAACCGTCCGCTGGGAGACCCCTCCGGGAGAGAAGGCCCTAGAATGCTGGAACCCCCGGATTCCTGGAGCCGGAGCGTCCGTGACCGAGGCTGTTCCCTGGAGCACAGCGTGCACAGCCTGACTCCTGCCGGTGGCTTTCATCCGTTATCACCGGCCTTGGCCTTGGGACAGTCTCCATCACTGGACGTCTTCGGCGCCCATTGGGGAAAAAAAAAAATAAATGCAGCTCTGAGAGCATCCGGGGCTCAATATAGCATTTGTGTCGCGGTGGGTGACTCACGGCAGGTGCCGGGGGGTCGATGCCACGCCCGGTGGGTGCGGAGGCCAGATGGCAGCGAACGGGCCTGTCCCCTTGTATTGTGAGCATACTTTATAAGTACGTTTCCCACCAGCTTCTTATTCGGGCAGAGACGGTGACGTTTCCCTCAGAGTTTGCAGAGCGGGGTCTGTGCTTTGGAAATTCCCCCGTGTTCACGAGACCTGCGGGGCGGGGGGAGGGAAATGCAGAAACCCGAGGACGAGCACCCTCTATCCCTGAAAGAATGTTTTTGTCATTCTTCCCTCTGTGTGTTGGCTCTGTCCCGAATTAAAGTGCTTGCAATGCCGGAGTCCGTGGTCTCGTGCAGCTTCATGGGGGAGAACCCCGCGCCCTCACCGTGTGCTGTCGCTCTGGACACTCGTGACAAGAACCGAAACCAGTTTGGATGGTCGGTCGTGTGCTTTGCCTTGTAGCTGATTGTGTCTTGGGCGGTTCGTCTGGGCCTAGCAGCCGAGGAGTTTGTGCCGCCACATACGTGGACACAGATGAGGCATGCAGAGTTTGGGCCTGGTACAGTCCCCTGCACCCAGTCGCTGTGGGTTTCTGGGTTTACACGCTCACCCGGTTATTTGTTTGAAGACTGACAGTGGTGTTCCTCATGATGCATTCCACAACATGGGTTAACGATGACCTCCGAAGACCTCACCCTAGCTATCTTGTTTTAACTCCTCACCCAAGAATATGTTTATTGATTTGGGGGGGGGGAGGATAAGGGTTACTTCCCATATGCACCCTGACTGGGGATCAAACCCAAAAACCTAGGTATGTACCCTGATTGGGAATATCTTCAGTTTCTGATTATATTTTCTGTTAAATTGATTACAATATAATTATAAAATTGTAATCAATTTAACAGAAAATATAGTACAGTGGTACCTTGAGATATGAGTGCCCTAACATACGAGATTTTTGAGATATGAGCCATTGAGTGAGCGATTTTTGCTTTGAAATACGAGCAACAGTTGAGATAGGAGTCATCGTGCGGATCGGCCGGCTGCACACGACCCACCAGTTTACCGAGACTCGAGCGTCTCATAGTTTCCCACGCCTCAAGGTCACAGAACGAATTAAACTCGTATTTCGAGGTACCACTGTATATATATTTTACTATTAATAGTAAAATATAGCCGAAACCAGTTTGGCTCACTGAGTAGAGCAACCGGTTTGGCTCAGTGGATAGAGTGTCAACCTGCGGACTGAAGGGTCCCGGGTTTGATTCTGATTAAGGACACGTACTTTGGTTGCGGGTATGTCCCCGGTAGAGGGTGTGCAAGAAGCAGCTGATTGATGTTTCTAACTATCTCTCTCTCCCTTCCTCTCTGAAAAAAAATCAATGAAATATATTTTAAAAAAATAGTAAAATATATATATATACACACTATATATATTTTAACAAAAAATATAGTATACATAACCCAGTTTTATTAAGTTTTTATTAAACTTATTTAATGTTTCCTATTAAGCAGAAAATTAGAGAAGGTGGCGGGTCATAAAGCCACAGCTATAGGCTTTTCAGCGGCACCTTTGTGTCTGACTGCCCAGTGTGAGGCCGAGTGTGTTTTTATTGTAGTGAGAAACTAAAATTCAAAAAAAAATTGCAAAGCAATCCAAGCGCGCACACTATGGAGGCCTGGCTGGCACTTTTACCGCCTTCGCTGTGGAAATAAGAAAGGTCCCTCTCTGTCCTGTAAGGAAACTGGCCATTCATTGGCAGGTTTACTGACTGACCACTCTGCTCCCCCTCCCCGGCTCCCTCCCACCGGCTCCCTCTGAAAAGGAACGGCTCGGACGTCTGGGCTGTATGGGTCAATGGTTTGGGACTCTCACATCGGACGAACATAGGAGGGCCGGGCTCTTAGTGGCTGGGCGGAGGAGAAGGTGGAACAGCGAACCCTGAACAGGAGGGTCCTTCCTTCAGAACCTGCGTGTGCAGTGCGGTTTTGGGGCGGAGCGTGTCTGGCCACGGGGGACCGCAGGGCCCATCTGCCGGGAGGGGAGTAACCCGTCTGGACATCCAGGGCTTTCTGGGGCGCAGGGCACTGCCTCTGTTCCGGGTGAACTTTTCTGACGCCTCCCCGCCCCTCTGCTCAGCATCCCCACCTGCTCGAGGGCAGCGTGAACCTCTAACGCCTGGCTCCCCGCTCCTGCCGAGGCCGAGTAAAGCCTGCCAGGTCCTCAGTCCCGGGGGTCCTACCTCGCGCCCAGCTGGTTGTAGAGATGGGGTCAGGGCCTGACACCTCGAAGCCTGGGGGGGTCGCCCATTGAGCACGGATCTTGGCTGTGGCTGGTTTGGTTTGTAAGTAAACGCCGGCCCAGCTCTCGCTTTCTAATACCTGAGCTCTCATTCAGATGAGATGGTCGGTCCTAAGCGGTTTTTTTGAGGTTCATACATTCTTTAGAGACCAGAATCGAACCTGGGACCTTTCAGTCTGCAGGCCGATGCTCTATCCACTGAGCCACACCGGTTTTGGCCTAACCCGACACTTTAGCCAGGGGACAGCTGCCACCACCCTGGACGCTGCCTTACGTTCCGGCTGAGCTGTCAGAGTCTCAGCTGCGCGTGGTGGAGAAGCAGCTCGCACAGCGGCCGTGGCCTCACCACCGGGAGGAAATCGGAAATGGAACCCGAGGCCCTGCGTCCACTGGTCAGCCGCCAGGACTCCAGGTGTGTGGGGCGAGCTCCTTTTTAAAAAGCGTCTCTCGTGGGACAGGAATAGCTCACAGCTTGAGAGCAGCCGGAACACACAGAAGGCTCTTGGCCCACGTCTGTCGGAAGCCAGTTCTTTAACCCCGTGGAGCCTGGTGTCCTGTCCCCAGGGCAGAGCTGATGGTGCCGGGTTGGCTCGTCCACAGGGTGGAGACGCCCTTTACCCTCCCCCCTCAGTGACAGCGTGGGAAACGCGCGTGGCACCGGGAACAGTGGCCGCTGTCACTCACCTCTGGGGTAGAATGGGGCTGGCTCCGCTCCCAAACCAGGAAGCACGCCTCCGGTGCCGGTGATGTCAGCGTGGTGAGCGTGAATGCTAGCCGGGTGACAGCCAGCTCCCGGCCACCTGGGACGCGTTTTATCTGCATTTTATCTGTGCTCGGCGGTGGCATTGTTCGTCTCCCGCTGGCCCGGTGGAAGGTCTGAGACACCCCTCCACCCCAGATAAGGCCATTGTGCCGTCTGTTTTCCCAGGCGGGGCTGGGTGGCCGGCCTTTGTGGCCCGGCCCGCGGGGCACAGCCCTCTGAGGAAGTCTGGGCGTGGACACTCGGGAGAGGACTGCCTGGCTCCGTGCGTCTGCTGGCACCTGGGCCGCGGACACTGGCCCGGGCTGGCAGCCCCCGAAGAGCACCACGAGGGAAGGCCTGTGGGCTACTGGGTCCTCGCCCATTAGGCGGACAACTGCTTGTAGTTTTATTTTTTTTTTATTTTTTTAAAATATATATTTTATTGATTTTTTTACAGAGAGGAAGGGAGAGGGATAGAGAGTCAGAAACATAGATGAGAGAGAGACATCGATCAGCTGCCTCCTGCACATGCTCTACTGGGGATGTGCCCACAACCAAGGTACATGCCCTTGACCGGAATCGAACCTGGGACCCTTCAGTCTGCAGGCCGACGCTCTATCCCCTGAGCCACACCGGTCTCGGCGTCAGGGGCACTTAGAATGGTCACCGGGCTGAGCGTGACAGGCTCACAGAGCCATCCCTGGGCGAAGGGGCGTTTTCCTGACGTTCTCATGGCCGCACATCCCACCTTCCCGTCCATGCGTCCTTCGTGGCACAGGAGGACACTCAGTCCCCATGGGGGCGAGGGCGCGGCACGGCTCAGTCAAGAGCATGGAATCGTCTTGTTTGGTCACCAGACTCCTGACCGGTCATAACTAGGGGCTCTATTGCGATGTCGAGGCTGGAGGGAATGCGCAGGCCATGGCTTAGGGGTCAGACCACCTCTGTGACCACACCTCTTCCGGCTTCAAACACATGAGGTGCAGGGGCTGCTCCGTGTGCCCGATGCTCCCTGCGCCTGAGGTATCCTTTC
>PVJN01014508.1:0-46578 GCA_004026805.1 Lasiurus borealis | reverse complement strand
CAAATATCAGCCAGGAGAGGACGTAGGACAGGGAGAAGATGACGAACATGTGGCGCCACTTGGTGTCCACCAGGGTGGTGAAGATGTCCACCACGTAGCTGCCCCACTCGCCGAAGATGTGCTTGAAGTACACGTTGCAGCTGCCGTCTTTGTGCAGCAGCCGCCGGCGGGCCCGCCGCTTCTCGGCCAGGATGTGCTCTGGGGGGTACCCCGGGTACTTGGGGTCCACGTTGACGATCGGGTAGCTGCTGCCGTAGTAGCTCATGCTTGCCTCCGGCCCGCGGGCATCCAAGTGAGTGTTGTGGGAGAAACAGTTCAAGGTCAGTTGCTTGCTTTTGGTCTGGGTTTCCCGTGAAAACCTGCAAAAAATAAAAGATTCTCACTTGAGCTTTACCGTCCATCTTTACAGGAATTTGCCAAATGTGAAGCAATGCTATGCCGCCCCAGAGAGCTAAGGCTCGGTTTGAACGCCAGAGATGCTCAGTATGGATACTCACTTGAGGTTAAGATTCAACTCAGCCGTTGCAGGAACGTGATAGGAATTAGAGAAAATAACCTTTTTATAAATGCATAAGGCTTGAGTGAACACTACGATTATCCCAAAGGAAATCTCAATACTTTTTCTGAAGTAAGGTTAAAAATAATAAAAAACGCTGCCTCATTGTTAGAGCCTCCTCTGGCACGAAGTTACTTAAAAAACAAAACAATCGATAATGCAAAAAGGCAGGCTATGGCTCAACATTTATCTGGCAGCCTTAGGAGCCTTCTCGCCGTTCAAACCAGGTGGTTTTCCTTAGAGGAAGGAGGTACGAGTTCCCGCCTGAGTGTGACAGTGGAACGGACACGCGGGGGCTATGCTATAGCTTCTCACCTTCAGCACCTCCTGATCCTCTCCTGCAGGCTGCTCCTCTTCCTGCGTCCTCCGCACCGCACAGAGCTGGCTGCCACAGTGCTTCGGCTTCCACTCCTTTACCCTACTTCTGCCTTTCCTCTTGAGAGGGAAAGAAAACCTTCCTCAACCCCAGCCGAGCCACCACCCTCCCGGTGCGGCTCCCGGTGAGGTGTAACATTGCCGCGCCTTTGTCTCCTCACATCCATCCTTTTTCTTCTCCTCTTCTCTTTTGGCACCGGAGGCTCTTCTCTTCCTCTCTGAATAGAAGCCCGAGGATTTGCCAAAGTTGCTAATCTTATTTCCCTCTTAAAGGGAGCACACTTCATACACACACCCCTCCCTCCTCCCCTCCCTCCTCGGTGTATCCCGGAGCGCTCACTGTCATCCCCAGGCCAAACCATCTCGGTCCCTCCACATCCAGTCTTTAAAAAGACACATCTGGACAGAACACACAGTTCCTAGCGTTCATGGTCTAGGCCAAAGGTTTTCCCAGCTCCGGCCTGAGAGCAAGTTTTAGAAATCCAACGCTGAATGGCCTTTGCTTACTTGTGGGCGAAATGAAGTCACCTCTGAGCCCATTTTATTGGAGTGTGTTTGCCACTCAGTCTACCTGTGCTGGGCCAGGGAAGGGGGTGTCAGAAGGAGGGGCGCTTGCCGGGACCCTGCCTCTCTGCACTGAAAGATGCAGCCGAAGTCATTACTATTCCTGACATGGAGACACCCCCCACCCTCCACACACCCCACACTTGAACTCAACCAAGGACCGGATCACTAAGGATGTGTCCAGTCCTCCCCGCTGCCACGGGGAGGAAAGAGTTAATTCCCCTCCAGTCACAGGGAATCATTTTTCCTCCTCCCCAGGGATCGGGGCCACTTTACAATAAACACTTTGTTCCATGGACCACTGTGGGGATGGACACTCGGCCAAAAAAGCCCGCAAGGCATGGCTCAGGGTCTCTCTGTCCGTCCATTTAGCCGCCGCCGATCACTTCGCCGACCCGCGTGTTGTGAGAACCCCTGCATCGTGTTTTGGGGAGGTCACTGTATAATTTCAGGATGTCCCCAGGGCTGAGTAAACGCTTACTGGGACACTGAATAGAAGATAGTTCTGCAAATTTTGTCCACAACGTGCACTTTCCTTGTAGGTTCGAGCCCGGTTCTCATTAAAACCCGGGGGTGCTGTCTCCACTCTCCCACCCGGTCATTCGAGGTGGGAGAATGGGCACATTCAGAGGCAGATTTGCAGACAGGGTTGTTTTCCTATTGAATGCTTCCAACCCAGCTCCTTAAAGGGACCGGCACGGATCGTGGGAGTCTGAGAATCACAGAGCACAGTTCATAAATCAAGAGCTACTGTGCGACTCGGAACTTTGCTGCTGCCAAAAGAAAAATGATTTTTATTTGAAATGGCATTTGGCTGGCATCCTCTGCAATTCCAGTGGTGCCAACGGCTTCCAAAAATAAGCCGCTTTTAAAGCACCTCCATCAACATGCTCACTGGCAAATGAATTTGCAATTAAGACAGGCAACAAGTGAACAACTACTTTGAGTGTGTGGAAAGCGTATTTCTGAATCAGGTGACAATTGCAAGGATAGCAGTTACAGCTCTGAGAATTCAGCCCCACACCCACCACGACCCTTCACTGAGGTTCAGGGCTGGGGTCGTTAATTTTAATTTTCCAGAAAAAAAGCTTTGAGATGCTGGTTAGGGCATACACTTTATTCATCTATTCTTAGATTCTCTACCCATTCAAAGGATGCATTTTCTAAAAGGCGTTTTTTTTTTTTTAAGCTAACCCATAGATTATAACTATTTTTTAATATATTTTATTGATTTTATACAGAGAGAAAGGGAGAGGGATGGAGTTAGAAACATCGATGAGAGAGAGAGACATCGATCAGCTGCCTCCTGCACGCCCCCTACTGGGGATGTGCCCGCAACCAAGGTACATGCCCTTGACGGGAATCGAACCTGGGACCCTTCAGTTCGCAGGCCGACGCTCTATCCACTGAGCCAAACCGGTTTCGGCGATTATAACTATGTTTTTTTAGTCTAAATTCTCGGGCTACCCAATGAGCAAAGAAGTTTATGGAGGCCCCTTTGCCAAATGGCTAGACAAGATAAACACTGGTTAATCCAGCTTCCCAGATGACGTTGATGAGGGCATTTTTCTAGTTGTTCACATCAAATAATGGAGGATTAGGCTTGCTGACTGCCCGGGCGGCCTCCATTTCACACCTGTGTTTCTGAGGGTTAAAAGCAGGCTCCACACGTGCCTCGATGCTTTCCTAATCCTCTCACCACGGACTCCATCAGGAAGAAGCACTGCGGGGTCTTACTTCTCTATTTCCTTTTGCACTACAGCTCCTTGCCCTTCAGAAGCAGAGGGCGGCCATTTCATTGGCTGCAAAATTCTCCTTTTCAAGTGAGATTGGGAATGTGATCACTGTCACGACACAACTGCGGGGTGTCAAGTTCACAAGCACGTGCTGGGTCAGGTTAGGGCCCCTTCTGCACTGGTTCCCACTGTCTCTCCCCATCGTGATGACAAAGAGAGAAAAAGGACAGTGATTTCTGGGCCCTGACAGGGCAGTTCTTTCCCATGTGCAGCCAGAGTTACGGACGGGGGTGCATCCTGAGATGGCCACGGAAGCTCATTACCACTTGCAAAGACGCCTTGGGCAGCTGAAGGTGACCCATTCGCTCACCCCGCAGACGCCTGGGGCAGAGCAACTTAGAAGAGACAGCCACCCCAATTCTGACAGCGACTTTTCTCAGAAGTTCCTGGTATGAAGCTCAGACATTGACAACAAAAGAAATGTCCCTCCATCCACTTAATCTACTCCGACTGGTGAGATTGGACCTTCGTCCTCAGCCTCCCAGGTCTTTGTCTGAATCCAGGAGAAACCTCTCCAGATGTAGCATGTTTCCCATGAGCTGGATGCATGACAGAGGGTATTTCCAACCAAACCAATTATGTCCTGTCTGTCTGTCTATCTCTGATTGTCCACGCAATTTTCCTCGTATGGGACTCGCCGGTTTGCAGGAAGCCTCTGCTATTCTGCCAAAGCTTCTCAGATTCAGCCGTTTACCAAGCAGATGCCTCTTGTAATTAGTTCTCCAAGCTATGTTGAGGGTACCACACTACGCTCCAGGCTTGATAATCCTGTGCCACTTGAGTAATAAAATTTGATTTTGTCTTCAGATCTACTTTAGAGTAACTACAAATAATGGTCTAGAGCAGCGGTTCTCAACCTGTGGGTCGCGACCCCCTTGGGAGTCGAAGGACCCTTTCACAGGGGTCACCTAAGACCATCGAAAAACACCTATTTCCCATGATCTTAGGAACCAACACACCGCTCTTTGGTGTAGCAAAATGCAGCAATGTAGTTTACTGTTGTTACATGAAGATTGTTGCCCATGCTAAACCATGATTCAAGACAAAATTTCATTTATTTGTAATTAGAAATAAATATTTCACAATATATAATTACATATTGTTTTCGTGATTAATCACTACGCTTTAATTATGTTCCATTTGTAACAATGAAAATACATCCTGCCTATCAGATATTTACATTCCAGTTCATAACAGTAGCAAAATTACAGTGATGAAGTAGCAACGGAAATAATTTTATGGTTGGGGGTCACCACCCCAGGAGGAGCTGTATTAAAGGGTCGCAGCATTAGGAAGGTTGAGAACCACTAGTTTAGAGTATCTTTGGTAAAATTCATTGTAATAATGCCCATGGCCTTTCAGATCCACCAGTACCGTTTTTAGAATGTAAATGGCTTACATGAAGTCATCATGGAAACCAGGTTACTGTCCTGGCAACTATTAGGCATGACAAGTGTCAGTGGAAACTGGAGAGGGACAGAGGGCAGAAAGGGCGGCCTACATCCCCAGCACGGGCCATGGTCTTTGAGGACAAGCTTGGGGGCCTGGGGAGGGGGACAGGAGGGTCAGAGAGAGAAGGCATGGTCAGATGGCACAGGGGGGTGGGCTCTGGTTACTGGGGAGGAAAATAAGAAGGGTGTGAATGAGTTAGAACAAAACCCAATCAAATTGGGTTATTTTGCTCAAAACCTGTCCTACAAGTTGTGGCCTTGGAATTGTGCTTGAGCCTTATCTTATTTCTGAAGACACCCAGACACTGAGGTGGAGCCCATCATCCAGCCAGTGAGCACCTGTCCTCTTCTTCCCAGCCCTCCCCTCCAACCCAGCCAACTTCTCGGGGGCCATGGCTTCTACCTTTCCCTGCCATGACCCGGTTATTTCTCCTTCTCCATCAACTGCAGAAAGTTTCTTGCCCGTTGCTGACAGGAAAGGCGTAGTATGTGTATGAGAAAACAACTGAACTGAACGCGGGTGCTGGGAAGGAGAGGCAGAAACCCCAAGTAGCTGGTCACGGCGTCTGGAGGCCTTCCACAGCCCGGCTTTGGCTGCAGTAAAATCTACCTCCCCCCGAACCCTGCCGCATCCACAAAGCTGCTGCGCTTCCCACGGGAGGAGAAATCTGGGGGCTGGAGGAGGTTTCTTTATTTTCTGGATGTCAAGATAGCACCCAGGTATCATGAATTACACTCCTCAAACTACTCTGGCTTAAAAATCAGCGTGAGAAATCATCTGAGATAAAATGATTTTTTTAAAGGTTGTTTTTTTTTTTTAATATATTTTATTGATTTTTCACAGAGAGGAAGGGAGAGGGATAGAAAGTCAGAAACATCGATGAGAGAGAGACATTGATCAGCCGCCTCCTGCACACCTCACACTGGAGATGTGCCCGCAAGCAAGGTACATGCCCCTGACCGGAATCGAACCTGGGACCTTTCAGTCCGCAGGCTGACACTCTATCCACTGAGCCAAACTGGTCTCGGTTGAGATAAGATGATTTCTGTTGTTTCAGTTTTGCGCAGAACCGATGATGAGCTGGGAAGCAGACCTAACGCCCAGCCGGCCCCCAGGACCCTGCACAGCTTGCCTACGTCACTGTCTCTGGCCCTCAGTGTCCTCAGCCGTGGTCTGGAGGGAACACCTCTGTCACCGAGTTAGTGGGGGGGGGGGGCAGGGGGATAACTAATGACAGGCCATCTTCCCTGTGCCAAGCTCACGGCAGTGATTCACTGATTATTGCTCCCACAAGGACTCAGTTTCCCCCTCTGTAAAATAGCACAGTGTCTGAGGGAACCCCTCTGAGAGCTCGCCACTTGCTTGACAAGCAGGCAGGAGATAGGTGACTCCCAAGAGCTGTTTTTGTTT
This sequence comes from Lasiurus borealis, assembly GCA_004026805.1. NCBI lineage: Eukaryota > Metazoa > Chordata > Mammalia > Chiroptera > Vespertilionidae > Lasiurus > Lasiurus borealis. Next base: position 40,425 of record PVJN01014508.1, on the reverse strand, counting down.
AAGGTCATAGACGGCATCTCTGTGTCACTAAGCCACCCGGGCTCCTTCTCCGTCCTTCCACTCCTCCTACAACCCCACACACAGGTCAGTATCCCTTTATTTTCAAAATTGTTGGCAAATAAGAGGCACCCTCCTTTCTTGTTCTCAACACACACACACACACACACACACACACACACACACACACCACAACTTAGTTTAAGAATTTTATTCCTATTTACTCGGAATAATCCAAGTCCGATAAACTTGGCAGGATTTGACTTTGACAAGTTAAAGAAATGTATAAGGTAATTAATGTGGAGGGCAAAATGGGTCCTATGGAAAGTAACCTCTCAGGGTGATCTGATCATAAAGCTGTAAGTGGGCAGCTCATGGTAGGTAGCCATGCCCCAGGCCCCAAACTTTCTAGTAAAAGGTCTGTCTTTGCCTGAAGCCAGCCCTGTCACTGCTCTTGCGCATCTAGGTTCCCACACCTTGGAAATGCCATGGCACTAGCTCTGGAAGGGATATTAAATCCTCAAGAGAGCACATAATCTTTGTTAACTATTCACCATCCTGTAACCCAATCCCTGCCTGTCTCTTCCATATCCATGCAAATTCCCCGCTTGATTCCAGGTGCATAAAAGAAGCTGCAAAACTCAGGAGTATTAGAGACCTGCCTCCCAGCGTAAGTTGTCACTTGGCTCAAATAAATGCTCATAAAAACGTTTGTACGTTACTTCATTACAGTTATTCTTTGACTTAAATGATATATACATATTGTCCTGAGATGACTCTGAAGGCTTCTAGTTTTTATCTTGAAAACAAGCCTGCCCATCCCTGTCTTGGTTTATGGCTCAGAGCTTACCTGGCGCTGACCGGGCTGGTGAAAAGTTCAATGTTATGAGATCTGATGGCCCTTTAGGAGACCACAGACCAGTCTCCCCTTGTGTCAGGAAAGTACTGCCCCCAAAGGCCTCCAAACTGCCCAATGAAGCATTTATTACAGATTGTTCCTAATCTTGTTTTGTTTTTACTTTTCTTTTTTTTTAATTGCACTCCTATTTGTGTGCCAGACCCACCCATTTTTTGGAATGCGTGAGCAGAGTCCCACCTGTACGGAATTTGCATGTAAAGGATGGGCAGGAATGAAGACAAAGACAATACAGTGAGAGAATCACGGTCCTGGGAAGCAAAGTGAAGCGGTGATGGGAGAATGGCTGGAGCAGGACGCAGGGTGCTAGGTGACAAAGGGCGGTCCGGGAAGGTTTGGCCAGGACCCCAGAGTCAGCCCGGGCCCCTCTTTCCCTGGCGCCCGCCTGGGGCGATGCTCTGAGCTCAGGCCTTGTTCTCCATCCTGATTGTTTGTTTGAGGCCGGGCGCTATCTGTCTGGTTGTCAAGGCGCCCGTGATGCTTGCTCTGTCTAGGTGTGACCCGGCTGCGGCATCTTTTGTTCAGAGTTCCCCTGAAGGCCTGGTTCTCACAGGAACCTCTCTTACAGGAACTCATCTGCATTTTATCTTGGAGTTCAGCATCTCCTGACTGGTTTACAGAGCCACCTTTGAAGCTTTTCTTGCCACGTCCACCCCAGTGATTATTCTAACCTGAAGTGAAAATGTCCCTTCTGCGCCCAAACCGGTTTGGCTCAGTGGATAGAGCATGGGCCTGCGGACTGAAGGGTCCCGGGTTTGATTTCAGTCAAGGGCATGTACCTTGGCTGCGGGCACATCCCCAGTGGGGGGCGTGCAGGAGGCGGCTGATCGATGTTTCTCTCTCATCGATGTTTCTAACTCTCTATCCCTTTCCCTTCTTCTCTATAAAAAATCAATAAAATATATTTAAAAAAAGAAAGAAAAGAAAATATCCCTTCTGCTATCATGGGGTGCTGGCCAACCTCCACCTGGTCCTGCAGTTGCACACTTAAAGGGTGAGAATATGGAGATCAAAGCCTCAGATGACAGCTGTGTGATGCCAGCATCTTAGAAATATCTTTATGCGTCTTTGTACTTATTTAAAACACAGGACAATAGTGGGCATCTCAATTGGTTTTTGTAATAAAGAGCTAATATGCTAACCAGGCCAAACAGCAGAATGACCATTGGACAACCTTCTGGACAAAGCCCCTTGCATGAATTTCGTGCATCAGGCCTCTAGTGAATGATACAGAAGAATATAAAGCCCAATGCACTCATTCCGTATAGTCTTCCTGTAAGTCTTAATTGGAATAAACGTTTCTCCTCTGTTTTGCTCTTGTCTGGAGGAGTGGATACCTGAGCTACAATCGGGAAGATGGATGGGACTTCCTGAGTAAGAAGAAACAGAGAAGGAGTTTCCCGAGCAGAGGAAGAGCATCCGCAGAGGTGATTCACGGAGGCACAGGGCATGCTTTCCGAAGAACTGAAACAGAGGCAGAGGGAGGGTGTCGGGGGAGCTGAGTCTGGAAAGAGAGAGGTGGGACATACATGATCTAGGAGTGATGTGATCAAGTTTGCATTTTTTAAAGATATTAGACTATCCAGTGGAAAATGGGTCGGAGAAATTTAAAAGCAGACATGGTAGAGATAAGCCAGGAAGGTATGCCATTGGCCAGGGAAGAGAGGATGTGGCTGGTATTAGGGTGATGCCAGTGGAGGTGGTGGGAGCCACCTGTCATGACAGTGTTTCTTCACCCAACGCTGGAGCAGGGTCACATGACCGTGGAGTGGCCAATCAAAAAATCTTGAGAAGGACACAGGCTCTGGGTCCTATTAATCCAGGCAACTACAGCGACTCAGAGGCCAGTGGTGGGCAGTGCACCTGAGTGTCCCCAGAGAAGGACACGGTCACAGTGTCTAGAGAGACAGTCCCGAGGTAAGATTCTGCCTTGCCTCTTGTTTCTGCTCAAGTCAGATTCCTTCTCTTCAGACTTCCTTTGAGGCTGTAAGCTACTTGATATCTTATCAATGATATTTTCCCCACTTTTTGTAAACCAGGGCTATTTTTGTTGCTCAAAGCAGAGAAAATTCAGCTTCATTTGCATTATAAGAGTATCTCCAATATGAGAGAGTATGGCCTAATCACTCTCCTTTACTCCTATCATGTAAACTAGCAGCAAGTCCTGTTGGTTCAACTTTGAAGGAGATCTTCATTACATCACATTCATCATAGTCAAAACTGCCACGTCTTCAGTGGACCAAGCCTTCAAATGACCACAACAGCTTCCTAAGAAATCTCTTTCTGTCCCTGCTGTTCTTGAATCTATTCTTAAACAAATAAAAAATAAAAATATGGCACTCCTCTGCTTAACGCCCTCCAGTATCTTTTCATTGCAATGAGAGCAAACTGCATAATCTGTATTTTATACAGAGTGTATACATCTGACCTCTCCCTATCTCTGGAAATTCTCTCCTATATTCCTCTCACTCTTCACGCTCTAGCATCACTGTCTCTGTCTTTTTCACTTACATAGGGATCAGAAAACTATAGCCTAAGGGCCAAATCTCATTCACTGTTTTTATGAATAAAGTTTTATTGGAATATATGCAGACCACTGTTTATATATTGCGTGTGGCTACTTCCTATCAGGCCACCACTGCAGTGCAGAGTAGTTACAACAGAGATCATGCGGTCCACAAAACCAAACATGTTTTCTATTTGAATCTTTACAGAAAAAAGCTTGTTAAATTCCACTCAAACACGCAACGATGCTCTTGCCCCAGGCCTTTTCGCATTCTTTTCTGCCAGCAAAGCTGCTTATCCTCACAGATATCTTTGATATCACCTTTTCAGAGAGGCCTTGACTGATGAGGACTTAAACTAAAACCCTTCACACCACAGTTTTGTGTCTCATTAACATGCTTTATTCATTTTAACCCATTTCCCACTACTGACTGAATTACTTGTTTTTTGGCTGGACTGCCCCCTGGACTAGATTATAAACTCCATGAGAGAAGGTCCCCATTGTCTTATTCACCACTCTCCCCCGGAAGCTATAGAAATATGTGGCAGGTAGGCACTCATTGGTTATATTTTGAAGGAATGAACTAGTAAATCCTCAAGCAATACCCAGTGAGCGCTCAAAGGGATTTTAATCCTCGCAGGAGAATCGTCATTGCTGGAACTGCACACACATCAAGGCTGACAGGTCTGCAGACACCAGCACTCAGTGCCTTCCATTGACCTCACCTTCCCCTGTCCAAGCTCATACACAGTTAAAAAAGGAAGGAAGGAAGGCAGGGAGGGAGGGAGGGTCGGAGGGAGGAAAACTGCATGTAACTATTCAATTATGCCGCAGAACAACTTGGAAGACTGAAGTTGAAAAAAAAAATGTGCTTAGTACTAAAAAGTGTTCAGGAAACTTAGTTAAAGCAGTGATTAAATTATTAGAAATGTGGTTCTCCTTACACTAATCCGGGTTATTATACTGTCACATTAAAGACTCATTCACATATAATATACATCGATTTTACTGGAACTATTTCTGGATGTAAGTTGGTTCTATGTGACAATCATCTACGAACTTGGTACGTTCTCTGATCCAGCAATGGCTGTGGTAGCGATTCACCTGAAAGACATGATCGTGGATGGCAGAGAGTGATGGCTAATTCGCAGGGCTATTTTTAGGAGTGAGTGTTGGCCATGCCTAGCCATCAATAAATGTGAGATTGTTTCATAGGTCATGGTACGATCATATCATTACTCTCTACTCTTAATGTAGACATTAAAGGTGATAGAGTGAAAGAATGATAGGAAAAAAAAAGGAGCCACTGTTTAGTGGGAAAAAATGGGGCTGGGCAGCAGCAGGTACAATATACATTTCTTAGTTGTAATATATTTCAGCTTAGAGATGGAGAAATGACTGAATGACAACAAAATGCTCATTGTGGCTTTCTCTGCTTGGTATGATACTTTATCTCTGCGCTCCCCCCCTCCCCCCCCACACACACACTTCTTCTGTTTGCTTATTTATATTTTCTGAAATTTTGCAGTGAGCATGCATGGCTTTCACAAAATAAGAAAATAGGTATTTTCAGCTGGGACCGTTGAAGTGGACCAGTTCTCAGGCTGCATACAGGGAAAGCAAACCAACAGCAATCTCAAAGCATTTATTAGCATGTTGAAAAGGCAGCTATAAATAGCCTAGAGAGGCAGACAGTCTTACAGACGTTCAAAGTCAGACACTGATGCTGTAATTTTTGCTGGAACAATCCACAGAAACAAATATAGTGACATTTAATTCATCTAAGTAAAACCAGATCTCATTTAAAACAAGGAAGGGGGAGGGGTCAGAGGGAGTGGGTCAGATTTGGCCACGGGGGACCAATTGGAGAAATCATGAAAGCAGCTGGGGATGAATTGGGGGTACATGAAGCCGAGTTAAAATTAAACAGGCACCCAATCCAGCCCCCCTCCCAGGACCCCTGTCCTCCCTTCCCCATTCCAAAACATATTAAACTCCTAATACCTTCACTTCTTGGCTTGGTAGACCAAAATCTGTTTTTGGAATCTTTCTTTTATCTTAATATTTTCAATAACTTTGGAAAGAAAATGCTAAAAGTTGTGCTGTTTTGTAACTTTACCACTTTAAGGTCTATGTTGATAGACTTTTAAGACCCAACTAAATGGTCCTTTGAAATGAATAAATTTGAGGACAGCAATTAGATATTCACGATGCAGATTTGCTTAAATAGCTGGCCCTAGCCAGTTCTTAACAATCCATATTCATGAACTTCAAAACCTCATTTGGATACCCCTACACGCAGTCTAGTATGTCAGTGTTTTTCAAAGCGTAGTCTTCTAACAACCTACCTCTGAAATCCTAGGGGGCATGTTACACCTGCAGATCTTTGGATTTCACCCCAAACATTCTGATGCGCTCCCTCCCCATCTCCCAGTTGATTCTTATACATCCTCAAGATGGAAGTCTACCTGAAAGCCTCAAGAACTGAGAGGCTGGATCTGACAGACATGAGGCAGTTCAGATGCTTGCTTAATTACTGGTAAGACTAACTGCATGTTTTCAAAAGTTATTCCGCCTCTTTGAGCCTCCAACTGCCCCTGGCAAAGGGCATGCCATAGGACTGCATGCAAGCTGTGGCCCCAAACCTCCTTTCATAGCAACTGGTGTTTAACACATATGTAACTGTAATGCTTATAGCTATGAGTACAGTTCACTCAAATGCAGATCCAAGTGAGGGGGAGAGACGGGGAGAGAGAGAGTGAGAAAGCACGAGCGAGCTAGTTTTTTCACCATGAATCACTGATTGCCACCTGCCCGGACTTGTTGGAAACGTCCCTTCTAGCACCTGGCCGCTGTGACATCATCCTCAGGGAGACATGACAGGGCGGGCGGCCCAGAAAACACACATAGATTATTAAGAACAGAAGTCATTTTGCACTAGGCACCTGCTTTGCCTTCTAAATGCGCCACCTATGACTGAGCTTTGATAGCTCCCATATCCTTTGGTTTGGGAGCTGTGCTGGTTGAATCTGACTGTCCATTCCAAAACCACTGTAATTCATGGAAAGCATACACCCTGTGGCTTTTGACCTTCTCCAAATTCGGTATTTACGGTATTCCAAGTCCTCGCTTGCTGTTTTCCCGTCTATGAGCACTACCTGCAAAGTATTCTCTTTGTCAATCTGCAGACAGTCTCTATTTATTAATCTACTCAATCTTCTGGGAATCATTGAACTCACACATGTGATTTGCTTCTAGATCAGGAGCCCCTTGGATAGTGTCTATAACTCCTTTGACCTCTAAATGATTGAGCTCTGTTTTAAGCTGTTCAAATGAAAACGCAGGTCGGCTTTATTAGGGAGGAGAGTAAAGCGACTGCTATTGGCTGTTACTTCAATTCCCATTTTCCCTTGTGGACACAGACAAATTGAGAAGCCCTTAAAATGCAGGACAAAAGATCTCCCCAGGAAGGCGCAGACGGAGTCTATTAAGACAAAACCTTAAACAGTGCGCTGCCGATCACAGGAGATTAGCTTTCCATTAGCCTGCACCTTTGCAAGGGCACTTGGCACAAAAGCGTTGCCATTGACTACAGGTGATGGAAGAGGTAGGTCGCTGATGGAAGTCAGAGCGTTCGATGGGCCCTTGAATGTCCCTGTGTTTCACTTGCTGTGCTTGCTCCACCACGTGTCCTTGTGTCTCCAGCACCGGGCGATACCAAAACAAGTCTTCCTACTGAGTCAGAGGTTTTGATTCTTCACCCATGAATACCTATGCAAGCAGAGGTGAGCCAAGTGAGGGACATCCGAGAAGAGAAGTGGCACTGCCCCCGGCATCTCTTAGGTTGGACTTTTCATTGTGATGGGCACTGGGGAGCTAAAGGAGGGGCAGATAGCACTTTCCCCTTTAACCTTCACTCTGAGACACTATATTTATCCAAGCACAAAAGGCCCTGTGCATAAATTTGTGCATGGGTGGGGTCCCTTGGCCTGGCCAGCGATCGGGGCCAATGGGGGACCAGCTGGCCAGTGGAAGGGACAGCAGGAGGTTGGGTGGCCAGACCCCTCCCCTAAGTGGGCTGATGGCGGGAGTGGGAGGGGCAGCTAGCCACTGCGGGAGGTTGGCTGTAAGAGTGCACTGACCACCAGGGGGAAGCTCCTGAATTGAGCATCCCTGGTGGTCAGCGTTCATAATAGCAACAGGCTGACCGGTCATTTGGTCATTCAGTCGATTAGGCTTTTATTTATATAAAAACCAATGCCTGCAAAGGAACATGGAAACAGCCTTTATGAATTCTTTAAGTGGATCCCCATTTAAACATCTGAGGTAATGTGATGGCTGTCACTGAGGGTTGTGAGGACCGTTGCTTCCCTTGAGAAGGTCAGTCTTGCCAAGGACACTACAGACATTCGCTCAGAACAGCCTGCCAAGAGCACAAGCTCTATGGCAGAGTCCATCAAAGCGGCATGATGTTGTGAGCCCAAAAGGAAGGTGCTTATGTTTGCGATCTTTCCCGGCAGGCGCTGTAGGGTTCAGCACAAGTCGCCCCAAGTTGTCCAGACTGTTTTGAGCTAAAGGCAACTTTAGCCAGACGCTTAAGAGAAAATGTCTGCTCCTTCCTTAATGACACAGAAGAACTTGAATCAGGGGCTTTGTCCACAGTAAGAGATGCTCATACATAAGCTCTTCCCCCTATGGATAGGGCAGGACAAACTTCTTATCTCCCTGCACCCGTGATGCTCCCAAGGCACCTTATGTCATCTGCAGCTCAGGATGTGTTATATGCCCTGCTCTCTTTCCACCTCTGACCCTCTCCTGAATGTGGGGTCTCTGACACTCTCATGGATTCCGGGTTCATATATGTGTATTAAATTTGGTTATTTTCTTTAGCTGATCTGTCTCATGTCCATTTGATTATTAGATTTGAGGATAGAGGGAAGTCTGTCCCTCCCCCACAGTGCAAAGGAACTTTTCCAGCATTCTGCTTTTGTGGTTAATTCTTGACTTTCTAGGCTAACGCAGGAAGATGGTGCCATAGGTAAGCCACAGAAGGAAAGCAGTGAGAAATCGATTTGCATTTGGCTTACAATAAATCATTTGCTTTGGAAAGAATGCCCCATTTCTGTGCATGGTCGGCTATTAAAATGAGTTTCTGTTCCCTGAATTCAAGCTGTCAGACAAACAGGATGTAATCAAGGGGAACATTCTGGGTGGTAAAGCATAAGACAGTTTGCGAGTTTTTATTTTTAATCCCTTGGGCTAATTCATCCAGCAGATAATCTGCCTGGGTGCTTGGTTTGAACAAATAGATTTCCCACATTCAAATCAAAATTCCCCACTAGCCAAAAATGCAGCATATGGAGAAAGATTTCTAATATGTTTTGAAAATTAAACATGTTTTAGCTGCTGACTTTATTAAAATTATCTATAACCATTATAAATGTAGCTGGCATGACCTCCTTTTATTTGAGGCTGATTGAGGAGGGGATGGTAAGATATGTTATATCTGGTAATAAAATTAACTTTGTTTCAACTTAATCAGAATGCCACTTTGCACCCATTTAGGATAGATAATATCTATTCAACAGATGAGACTTGGCAATTCTGCAAAAGTTTAAAATCTTAGCAGAAATAATATGCTATGAACTAAGATAGTTTTTTCCCATTCAAGGACCAAAGGAAGAAATATTGGCTTTGTAATGGAGAAATGTAAACATTATTGGCATTGGAATCGCCATATGCCATTTAACTTTCTTGTAGAAACAGATGGGATGCTCTCATTGGAAAAAACAAATTAGAAGCCAGTCCTCAAATCAGATTTCCAACAATTTGTGAATAGCCCATGCAAGTTTCTAAGGCCACGGACATTTAAGAGAAGAGACATACCAGTCGTTCATATTTGGCTAAATGGCACCAAAACCTCCTGAAAACCAAAATGGAAGATGCCATTGCTCACTCCCCAGCGCCACCCAGCCAGAGTTTCCATTTGGTTCTGGAGCCGGGGCTACCTGGGGGTGAAACGTGATGGATATGCCTGTGCCATCAGCAAAGCTGGCCTCCCCTCCTTCTCCCCGGCAGGGCCGTTCATGACCTTCTTCCCTGTCATTCCACTCAAAGAATGCTCTTTGTATGGAAGTGACACATTGGGATTTGTGACCTTGCCCATGTGTGGGCAATATTTCCCTGGTCCCTTTACCAAAGGAGATTTCCCTGTCAGTTCCACAGAACACACTAAGCACAATCTCAACCATCTCAATAGTGGCAGCTGGGGAACCGATCAGTTCCACCACGCAGTTCGGTGTGGTGCTGCCCTGCAGGTCCAGCTCACAGACAATGTGTGCTGCTGACCAGGGTTTCCCTGTGTGTGCCCAGCTCTCACTTTGAGTCCCACTGCCCTCAGTCTGGCTGGACCCCTTCTTTCTGAGCCTCGGTGCTGTGCCACGTGCCCCTCATTCAAACAACAATCCTGTAAAGTTGATGTCATTCAATCTTGTATCTTGTCCATTTGCAGACTAAATCTTAGAGAAATGGAGTCTTCCCTGTATGTCAGAGAGTTGTGTCCCATGTCTCCATGACTTGATTATAAATGGTTTATGAAGATTAAGGATTATGCATATCTTTTGTATATAGTAAGACTCCAACCAGATTCTAGAATTGAGGTTATACGCTATTTCTGGGACTCCAAACACCGGGGATGCAGGAGATATGTGGGGACCTGTGGTTGTTTGCAAGCTTCCTTGAGATACGTCTACACACTCCAGGGAGAAGCTCAGCTCTTGAACAGCACATCAGTACATACAAGCACAAGGGACCTTCCACCAGCAATGCCCACCTGATGGAACCTTTAAGGATCTGAAGCAGTGTCAGCCAGGAAAGAGGATCCAGAGAGAGCTCATTGGGTGGTGATGTCTCATGGTGAGACTACAGAGCCAATGGGTGGGCCGGAGGGAACAGTTGTTGCCTTTAGACGCCCTTTGGAGTCACACGGAAGTGTCTGAACACAAAGGGACAAACAGTGGGGTGTGGGTAATGTCACGGAGCATCCTGAGGAAAGCACAAGGGTACAGCTTCCCACTGCTTGGATCCAAAGTCCACGCTTATTTTGGCATCAATTCCTTCTGCAGCCAGAAACCTGACTCTTACAGAGGGATCAGCCTTTTTTGTTTTTTTTAATATATTATATTGATTTTTCGCAGAGAGGAAGAGAGAGGGATAGAGAATCAGAATCATCGATGAGAGAGAGAGACATTGATTAGCTGCCTCTTGAATACCTTCTACTGGGGATGTGCCCGCAACCAAGGTACATGCCCTTGACCAGAATCGAACCTGGGACCCTTCAGTCACCAGACCGACGCTCCATCCACTGAGCCAAACCGGTTTTGGCAGAGGGATCAGTCTTAATCATCAAGGCTCAGTGCTAAAGAGAAGGTGTGTGTGTGTGTGTGTGTGTGTGTGTGTGTGTGTGTGAGAGAGAGAGAGAGAGAGAGAGAGAGAGAGAGAGAGAGAGAGATTTGGTTCCTGATATGGGAATTAGAGCATCAATATTCTCCCACACATGTTGTAGGTTGTTTATGATTTCAATGTAACTAGGCAAAGGCCATTTTCACGGAGGGAGACAGAAAATTGCTTCGCTCTCCTCAAGGGTGTCCTCCAATTATGATCAGAAACCGGCCTTCTTCTCCAATAATAATGGTGATTCTGGGCCCTCCTCTGGCTGGGGAGAGACTGCCCAGCGTTACTCCAAGAGGGTGAGCCAATTCTTAGAAACAGAAGGACCCAGCTTGGAGTGTGCTTTTGCTACCCGGAGCCTTACCTCCTCACTCTGGCCTGCATATCCAAGGAGGCAAAACTCTTCTGCCTGAATCATCCAGGGTCAGGCACCAAGCACCTAGGGACCACTCCCATGGCCCAAAGCCTGCCGAATTTTTTAACTGGCTAATTATAAACTCTTTACCCGGGCCTGTCTTTCCTTCCTGTGCAAACCCTGACAGAAACCATGACCTAGACCAGTGGTCAGAAAACTCATTAGTCAACAGAGCCAAATATCAACAGTACAATGATTGAAATTTCTTTTGAGAGCCACATTTTTTAAATTTAAACTTCTTCTAATGCCACTTCTTCAAAATAGACTCGCCCAGGCTGTGGTATTTTGTAGAAGAGCCACACTCAAGGGCCGAAGAGCCTCATGTGGCTCGAGAGCTGCAGTTTGCCAACCACGGACCTAGACCTTTCCCCTCACTCCTATGTCTACCCCTGACCGCCTGGTGTCATTCCCCGGAGGCCTTCTGTGGCCTGCCGCAGCTCCCGTCCTGAGGACCTAGGACTGTAATAAGCTTCATTTCTCCTGAGCCTTGATGCCATCGCCTCTGGTGGCCACACCTGATCGACTCTCATCAAAAAGAAGACAGAACAGCCTAAGGTGGGGAGGTGAGGATGGGAGAAAACCACCAGAACACACTTCCATCTTCATTTAAAAAACAAAAACAAAACTGCACATGGGTAAAGAACGTATTATCATTAGAGTCTAGAATTTAACAAACAAACAAAAAATTTGTAATCCTCTCCTGAGGATATGTGCATGGAGAGAGAGGAAAGGGGAGGGTCAAGAGAAAAACATTGTCAACTACCTCCCCCAGGCACCCCAACCAGGGACTGAACCTGCAACCTAGGGATAGACCCCCATAACTTTTTTGGTATAGGAGACGATGCTCCAATCACTGAGCCACCAGCTGGGCTAGAATTTTTTTTTTTTTTTTAAGTGGGAGTAGTACCTTCCTAAAACTGCAGATGGAGGGCAGTGTCCTGTGAGTGTCTTAGCCAGGGGAGGGCATTGCCAAGGCTGGTCTAGCAGCTGGCCTGGTGGGATACACACAGCTGCTCTGTAGCCAGGGGGCCCAGGGAGCTGAGAGAGTCAGCCCCATTGCCCGGAGATAGTGTCAAATGTCTTCCTGAGTGGCAAATGTGACATAAGTGGCTCAATAGGTGATGTAATGGCCAGATTCCTGAGGTCAAAGGCCAGGAATTTAGGATTGATCCGGAGTGGGCATTAGATGGGTGGAGGCAGGCCCAGCTCTGCCTGTGCCAGGACAGAGCTCAGGAAGCCGCTGAGGGCAGGGGAGAGGAGAGTGGTAGGGCTCCAGTCAGGCAGCCATCCGGCCACCCAGGCAGGGAGGGGCAGGGGGAAGGGAAACGCAGAGCCGGGAGCTGACCAGAGGGGAGAGCCTTTACTTCACTGGCTTAGAGGTGACTTCCGGAGTCAGTCTGATTGCTGTTTGAACCTCATTCCTATTGCTTACTTATATGAATCCAGACCAGTTATTCTACCTCTGATCCCCATTCCTGGGAAAAGGGTAAATGCTGAGAACTATTCAGATTAACTCTGTGTAATAGCGGGTGCCCACCAATGCCAGTTTCACAGGGAGCTGATCACGTGGACAAAGCAGATGCTTTGCCTCAGCTATGAAACAGCCACTGAGACCACCACAAGAGGCAGACGGTTGGATTTCTAAAGCTCGCCAGGTGAAGGGACTGGTTTGTCTTTATTAAACTATGTGTACACACAAGAATGTCCCTGGCCCTCACTCTCATCTTTACCCTATTTCCCTCAGGCCAGCCCTTCTTCCCGAACCTCAGCAGTATGGTTGGCCTGCGGGGGAATGGGCTCCACAGAGGGGCGAGGCAGGAGGCCGGGGGGGGGGGGGAAGGGCAGGGGGTGGAATGTGAGTTCTGGAAGCTGCCAGCTGAATGCCACTGGTCGGGGCCGGTGTACACTGCCTCTGACATCGCAATGGTATTCCACCTTCCTCAGTACAAAAGTGCACCTGCTTTGTATTTGCACAAACCTGAGCACAAGAGGTATGTTTCTTGGAGTTGAGTTAGCTGAGATCTGATTCTGGCTCAGCTATGCTATCAGTTTCCCTCCTCTCTGACACGGCTAAGAGTTACCGTCGTCACTTAGTTTGTTCTCTCTAGCTCTCGCTACCCTGCAGAATGAGATGAAAGAAGAGCGAAGAGGTGGAGATCATGAAAGGCGTTCTAAAGGAGGCAGAGAGGCGAGGGGACTTGGAAAGTCTCACTGCATTGAATAAGCCACCAGTTTGGGCTCTCCCTTCAGGATTAGCGGCTTTCTGAACCTCTGGCAGCCATGCCCCCAGCTGCTTCTGAGCTCTCAGAAGGATTTCACAGCTCTTAGCAGGGAGTGGGTTTTTCAGAGAAAAGCTTAGAGAGCTTTGTAGATGAGACATGATTCTGCTTAAACCGCAGAGCTTCCGAGGGGACAGCCTGCAGCATCTCACCTCCGCTGCCTGCACTTGTGCAGCCGGTGCTGCCCAATTTTAATACACAAAAGTACCTGCCTATTTGGTCAGGGCACGGACCTCCTTCCCCTAAGATTGGCAAATGAAAAAAAAATGACAACAGCCAACACAACAATAGCTGTCAATGTGAATGAATCAAAAATACACCTATTTTTTTTTTTTTGTCAGATCAGCAAGACATATATTTTTTGGTGTCCCGCAGAATTTTAATAATTTCTTTAACTAGTCTCTCTGCGCCACAGGATGGAAAAGGTTGGGAATCGCTGCACTAGTGACCGGGGAACCTGAAGATGTGGGTAGTGCCAGGAGTTACCCGCTCCATGGCAACAAGTCTGAGTGGCAAAGGAAGGGCAGCCATGAGTATAAGAGAAAAGTCAGAAATCAGAAAGCCCGGTGCCTCGATGCCTACTCAGACTTCAGCGTTTGAGGAGCCGTTTAGTGAAGTGACCTGTCAGCAGGTGGTTTTCTTTTCTTCCTAATGAGTCCTTCCAGCATGTCTGTCTATATTTTTAGTTGCAAAGGCGCAATTAATTACAGACCACTGACAGCATGTGTTACCCGCAGGTTCAAATTCTCAGTGCCACCCTGCTGTCCCCTTGGAGCTATGGGAGAGTGACAGAGACATAAAAAGAGACGGTTACTGTATGAATGAACATTTCCACAGGAAATTAAAGACGCACCCTTTTCCACATTGTCCCACGTCAAGAAGGAAAGCCCGGCTGGCTAAGTCATCATGCTGTTGGTCTCTGAATGTTACTTCCCTTGACGGATCTATAAATGGCACAAGCACTCTTCATCAGTTCGGTCCAGCGCTCCGCAGAGATGAGAGAGACAGAAAGACTGTTCCAGCCACAGGCTGGGAACCTGCCTACTGAGCAAAGGAAGCGCCATGCAGGTGCCTCTCAGCGGGCCTTCTACAAAAAGAACGAGCCTGAGAGAGCAGGTGCGAATGGCTTTGTAACCCACCGCATGGTCTTACCTTAGTTACCGATCCTGAAATTTAGATCCAAACCCCGTGGCCTTTTCATCCTGTAAGAGCATCGCCTGGAGACACCTCGGGGTTCTTTTATCTCTTCTCCCTCTGGCTTTCTCGCAAGCTGTGGGCACCTACCGCCATGGAGATGAGACAGCCCGCAGGAGAATCTCGCTCTTCTTTGCCTTTCCGGGCGCATTCACCACACACAAAGGCCACTGAGTTCTGCCTCGCTCTCTCTCTCTCTCGTGAATCAACACTTTCTTTAGCGGGTTCCCATGCCTACACGGAACGGACAGCCCTGCCAACGGTGGCTCACAAAACACAAGAACCAAGAAGAGCGAGCCTCCCCACTGCCCGTCTACATCTTTGTCTTTCAGTCCTCTCCAACAACAAAAATCTCTCCCAAGTCACAGAGCGGCCAAAATCGCCCCGAAATTTCTCACTGTCGCAGAGGGCTGGGCTGTCTCTTATGAAGACCTCCAGGTCTTGTACAACTTCTTCTCAGTGTGTCTTTCTTAAATGCGGGTGCTCTCTTACCGTCATTCTAAGGATTTTTCTGCGTAAATACACACCCTGTGTAATCCTACACTCAAAGCAAACAGATTCTTGCCCAACATCATTTCATTTGGGTTCCGAGGAAGTATGTGCCCCTAGAAGACCAGTGATAACCTCAGTGTTGGATCCAAAGACAACGTTTAGATGTTTTCCTGAGAAGTCGGTATTATTTTGAGCCTTGGTTGTTTGCCTCTTCTACGTTTGGGATGACGGAGAGCTTTGGCTTCTTAGTCAATGTCCATTATTCACCCACAAGGAAAGTTTGTAATTTGGGTTAAAAGAATGTTGACATGTATAAGAAATCAAGTGAATAACGATGTAATTTACTGAGATGACGGAAATGGGAGAGAAGAGATTTGAAATGGGGAACTCAATAGCTGAGGTTCTGTTGTGGTGACGGCATATGCTCTCTGACCACCGAATGAAGATGTCAGGTAGACAGTATGTTATTCTGGAGTTGAAAGAGGAGATCCATAACAGAGGTACAGATGGGAAGTTATCAATATATAATGGCATTTAAAAGCAGGCACATGGACGGGGCCACAGCAGAGTGAGAGTAATTAGAAGAGATGGGTTCCAATGATGAAGCCCTGAGCAACCCAATCTTAGCTTGGGGAGATGAGGAGGATCCAGCAAAGGATCCCGAGGAGAAGTGTCACTTGAAACGGAAGGAAAACCATGATGTGTGGTGTGAAGTGAGGAAAGTGTGACAAGAGAAAGGAGTGATCATCTGTCTGAGAGGGAGGAAGGTCAAGATGAGGACTGAGACCTGACCGCTGGACGTGGCAATGTGATGTCACCGGTGACTCTGATGAAAGAGGTGTCAGTCAAGTTTGGGAGGCAAATGCCTGATTGGACTATGAACAAGGTGGAACAAGGTAGCGGAAGTGAACACAATATGCGTCCCCTTTATTGGGAGTTAGGCTGTCAGAGGGAGTAGAAAACTATGATGCTGGATGAGAAGGGATTTCAGGTTCAAGAGATTTACTTTTCATGAAGAGAGCTTTTTACTCTGTATTGTTTTAATGTGGGAGATGTTATAATTCATCACATAAGATGCTGCTAAGTTATTAACTTTTAATTCAGTAAATGTCCTACAATTACTCGTGTGTGTCATTTCTATTAAAAATAAGTATTTTGGCCTCGCCAACATAGTTGAGAATCAACCTAAGAACCATGTGGGCCATATTGGGCAAGAATTTGTTTGCTGTGAGTGTAAGATTACACAGTTAAGGTGTGTGCTTACACAGAAAAATCCTTAGAATGACGGTAATAGAGCAGCCACATTTAAGAAAGACACACCGGGAAGAAGTTGTACAAGACCTGGATGTAATGGTTGGATTCCCGGTCAGGGCACATACCTGGGTTGTGGGCTCCATTGCCAGTGTGAGCCCTGCAGGAGGCAGCCAATGATTCTCTTTCATCACTGATGTTTCTATCTTCCTCTCCAAAATCAATAAAAATATATATTTTTTAAAAAGTATTTGGAATCCTTTTGAAGAAGGCAACCTGTTGGTCTCATGGGTTTACTGCAGAATCCGCATGATAATCAAAATGATTAATTCCATAAAGAAATATGTAAAAGAGAAAAACAGCCTGAGTACTACGTGGCACAATACAGAAACTGGGTAATGGACAGAACTGTATATTTTAACCTGATTTTACAGAGCTAAGGACAAGTCTTAAGCTGTCTCATCCAGCCTCAGCCACTGCTGACACTGGGCCTGCAGACAGATCCACACCAACTACAAGTTCCTATAGTTCTAATTGCCTGACTAATTCAGAATACAGAGAAGTGTCAGCAGTCCTCACTACTAAACATGTGTTCCTCTTCCACTCATTATAAAAGTCTCTCCCACTACTTGTATTCTAAATACAGTGGTACCTCGAGATACGAGTTAATTCATTCCGTAACCTTGAGGCGTGGCAAACTATGAGACGCTCGAGTTGCTATAAACTGGTGGGTCGTGTGCAGCCGGCCGATCCGCGCAATTACTGCTATCTCAAATGTTGCTCGTATTTCAAAGCAAAAATCGCTTGCTCGACGGCTCGTATCTCAAAAATCTCATATGTTAGGGCACTCGTATCTCGAGGTACCACTGTATATTTAAAGCGGTGGTCGCCAACTGGTGGTCCACGGATCATGGGTGGTCCATGAGGTCCGAAAGGTTGGCAACCGATGATCTAAAGCACACTGGCTTATTTTCTTCTCTTTGGTCAAACTGTGCCAAAATGGAATATATTTCAAAATCTGGAACCAGCAATAAATCAGTAGTAAGTTACTTAGCATATACTTCCTCTCAGATCACTTCATTTTAAAATCGAACAGTGAGAATTAATAAGAACGTCTGTCTGAGTTATTTTCTTTTTCTTTTGGTTTTGAATGAATTGGGTTTCTGGCTGGTTGTTGCACCAACTCCCAAACACACATATTACCAAGCAATGACCTTGTGAGAACTGCCAAAATGTCTGTGTCAGGCACAATCAGAGGGGGATTCAATTCAAAATGTGAACCTTCAGAAGAACATTGACACAACAACAGTTCATTGCCTGTTATCCCCTCAAGTTGGCCCTCAGTCTTTAGCATTTTGATTGACAGGAAACTCACTGGCCCTTCACACGTCTGTTCCTGTTTGATGATGACTCAACTCTACCAACAAGGAAGTCCTTCCTTAACCTCAGATAAAAATATGTCTCCTGTAGCATTCACAAGACTTTCCTGTCCTCATGCTCTCCCTCTGCAGAATGTGGTGTATACTATCCAACAGCAGTTCTTTAGGAAGGACAGAGAGAAGAGAGAGAGACAGAGAAGTAAGAATTTTATAGTTGATTCCTACCTCCTAAGTCAATCTTCACTTCCTCCATTGAAAAATCTACAAAGCATCCCTATTATTCCTATATGCATATTATTTAATTTGTCCCTTTTGAGATTGATAAGGGCATGGTCAAATGCTAAAATGATGAGTCATGAAGGCGACAGGTGCCAACCAGAGCCACTGAATTAATAATCGGTTGTGTGCTGCCAAATTGTAAGAGTGGGCTCTCTGAGGGGAAGAGAGGGGCTGATTTGTAGAGTTTTCCAATTTCTGTGGTGCAAATACTCCATCCGTGGCCAATTTCAAGTTACTGAAGGGACATCTCTGAATTGTGGAGTTGGTAAAAGGTGTGCATAGTTGGTTCTTGTGAGCTAATACAAGTCTGCTCCAGCACAGCCCTGTGTCATGAGCCATGGTAGGGTTTGCTCAATGTCCTAATGTCCTGATTCTTCTCCTCTGAATATCTTTATGCATCCTGCCCAGAATCAATCTTGATTCAACTACAAATGTCCAGTTCAATCAAAATTTGACTTCAAAGCATCTATAAATGAGTGTGTGTGTGTGTGGGGGGGGATACAGAGAAAGCCTCTAGCTTCTAATATTTGAATCAGAAAAAAAATTGCTCTTTAGTTGATACATTAAATTGTATATACCACTACACCCTCATTAAAGTTGTCTTTGTTTAATAAAATGGAAAAAAAAACGGGTTTAAAAGAGGGATACTGCAAAAAATGATTTAGAGTTTTAAATATTCCCATATAATTCAGTAAATATTTATTAAGTCCTTATGACACATTAAGGAAACTGTAAACATCCCACTTTAAACTCTACTAGTGAATAGACTTGTTTTTAGGTTTAGCCTTTTTCACTCTTGGATAAGCTCCCACTTTCTTACAAACCATGGATGTATTTGTTTTTGGTCTTTGGTGTATCCATTCTGCAGTAGTTACTCGTGAGTCACATTTCCTAAGGGCTATAATTTATGCCTATATTCTATTCATACTGGACGCAACTGTTTCAGATAAACCATGTTAGCACTGAATCAGCATTTTCAGGAAAAACAAAATGCTCATTTGGCTGGACCGTGGGATCTGGGATGGCGAGAAGTGTGAGATGGATAAGGTGGGGCAGTGAGCAGCATCTGATAAGCCAGGTGAAAGGATTTTGATTATTCTAAGGAGGAATGGAAGGGCTTCCACCAAAGGAGGAAGACAATCTGATCAGCATTCAAGAGAATGCATTCTGGCCGTGACTGTGAGAATGGATTGGACAGGCAACAGGCGGACGAGGCAGTGAGGGAGATATTGTATAACCTAGGGGAATGAAGGCCAGGGAATACACTCAAGATATACTGTATATTCCAGTGTATAAGACGACTTTTTAACCCAGAAAAATCTTCTCAACAGTCAGGGGTCATCTTATATGCCTGGTGTCATCTTATAGGCAGGTATATCCCAAACTCTGTACAGTGGTACCTCAAAATATGAGTGCCCTAACATATGAGATTTTTGAGATACTAGTTGTCGAAAGAGCGATTTTTGCTTTGAAATACAAGCAACATTTGAGATAGGAGTAATCGCGTGGATCGGCCGGCTGCACACCACCCACCAGTTTACCGCGACTTGAGTGTCTCATAGTTTGCCACGCCTCAAGGTGACGGAACAAATTAAACTCGTATCTCGAGGTACCACTGCATTTTAACTAGAAAAGTTGGGGGTTGTCTTATATGCCCAGTTGTCTTATATGCCGGAAAATATGGTACTTGGAAGTCTGAATGCAGGATCATCAGAAATCCATTGGAGAAGGAAGGGTGAAGAAGAGACCAGGATGGACTATTTATGAGAATGGAGGGATGAAGAACAGTCCGGGAAATTCCATGAGCCCGTACAACTGCAGTCAGTCTTCAGATTGGGTGGTGAGAAGTTGCTGATTTAATTTCCCTGTGAAATAATGGGATGGTGAGCAGAAAAGACAGGAATAGGGATCTCAAGGGAATGGAAAACATCTGAAACAGTCACTGTCGGGAAGCTGAAGAGCACGTCATGAGGGGCTGCGTTGAGGGCCTATTCTTAGTAACATTTCTCAAGAACCTAATTGAATGTGTGTCTTCTGGAAAAGTGTTCCAGGCGCTCCCGAGAGGTCTTCCCACTTCCCTCTAATGACCCGGTCCTCTGATTTCTAATGACGCCCACCCAGCGAAACACTTGCTGATTGAAGAATTTTAACAAGGTAACTTGTGCCGTTCTTGGTTTCCAGATCGACCACTAAATGGCTTTTTTTGTGACAGAAGAACAGTGAAATTCCCACAAAGTGTCTGCTGGGAAAACATTTGCTAGAGATACACCTCCGCTTCCAAGCACATCCCTGACCTCAGGGAGGAGACAGAGCTCCCGGGCAAAACAATCGTCGCCGTGCTGGGGTGGAACTCCGAAATTCAGTCAAGGAACAAACCCCAGTGAGGTCATGTCTCGTTTGGGATTCAATGGCTAACTCTGCTTCTGGGATCGCATGAAGAAAAATGCACATAAAATGCCCAGGAATTTTCCCTTTGTTTGGTTCGGAAATTAAACCTGCACACGTCATGTCTACAAAATGAGCATTTCCCCAGGTCAGATGCTTTCTTGACTGGTCTAGGATGCAAAAGAGAGTAGAGGACACGCGGCCTTCTTCAGCTGGCTGGGCCCTGGGAATTCCTGAACTCTGGGGTTATGCATTCTGACACGCAGATTTGTGTCCCCTCTCCAAAATAAAGTCAAGGTCCAAAAACCTTAATCAAGTTACTTGGGGTGACCTGCTCGGCCACAAGAGGCCATTGAGGTCACAAGCTATTCCCCCTGCCTGATAGCAAGTCATCCTGATCCCGAGAGGAGTGCTTTTCAGTGCAGCAGGTGTGCAGCTCCTGAGTCATCAAGACAACCCCTTCTCCGAACGATGGAACGCATGCGTTGTCTTGTAGCAGAGCTGGCCTGATACCTCATACGTTCTGAAAACGTCAAAGGAATCTCGGCCTGAGTTTGAACCAGTCCTAGCAATGTTTCTGGCTTTCAAAATGATGGCACTGCATTTACTACCCAGTGGCCTTCAATGATTTCTAAAGTCGGGCAGGTTTATTTAGCCATTTAGTGATTTCTACATAGAAATTGTGATAAATGTTGTAGAAATCAACAAAGACCACCCAAAGAAGAACAAGGAAGGGCTCCTTCAGCGTTTGCTCTAAAGAGAGAGCCAGACATCATCACTGTGTTAAGCAGAGACTGAGAGGGAGGCAGAGAGGGAGAAATCACCCCAGTGTCAACTGGAAGGTGGTAGGTCTGCTCTCACCAGTGGCTGTTGGGCATGAGAAGCTGGCATCAAATTAACCAGAAGCGGGCACCTATTTGATGGGTTTGGAAAAGCATCGTTTGCTTTCCTCACTGGTGCTAAGCCTGAAGCAGGGGCAAACAATGAGAAGGGTTTGAAGCCAATGACCAAGTCTTGACTGTTTGGGGCCCATTGTTACAACGGCTGCGATTTGTCTTCTGGGCCGTTACTACAGAGGCTACGGCTCACAGCTATATTGTCACGGTCGGGGTGGGGAACTTTTTTCTGCCAAGGACCTTTTGGATATTTATAACACCATTCTGGGGTCACACAAAATGACCAACTGAAAAATTAGCTTGCTATGTTTGGTCAAACATTTAATTAACTCATCCCTAATGCCAGCAGGGCCAGACCAAGTGATTTTGCAGGCTTTATGTGGCCCTTGGGCCAAACTTCCCCACCCCTGTCATAGATGGGCTTGGTCACTGTTGGTTTGTATATTCAGCCTCTCAACAAAAAATAATACAACATGCTGGTGACATGTGGGACAGCAACCATATACAAACACACTTGTACCTACAGCCTCCACACCAATACTTACAAATTGAACTGTGAATAAACCCCTCTCCCTGATTTATTATTCAGATTCTTCTATGATATGAGTAAAAAATGTGTTTAATCAAGCATTTGTTTTTTTTGTTGTATTTTTTCAGGGAAACTTGGGTTTTCTTAGAAACCTAATCATCTATGAGCCAATATATCACGGCTGGATTGATATCATTGTAATTGAGTCTTTATGATCTTAATAAAAACTGCTGTAAGAAATTCTCAGTGATAATGGCTATTCTAGGGAGAAACTGCATGGCACTGCGGTAGAGAATCTTGAGAACGAAAGGCCGTACCATCTCTCAGGACTGGTAAACAGCAAGTTAAGGGCATCCTGTTCTTGGAAACATGGCGTTTTGCCCACTTTGCATTTACTTCCAAGTGTGACTGTTTTAAGAGTCCAAGATTATTTTAAACTTAGGGGAGATAGTGCATAATAAACTGCATCTTGGTCGAATCTACCAATTCAAATCTGTCTGAGTCACAAAAAGTGAGGTAAATGTATTTTACCATCTCCCCCCACCTTTTCTGCTGGCTGTGTTTCTCTGGCTCATTACCCGCTTTGGCTAATAAAGTGCCTTGGATGGATGTGGTCATCTCAACATGTTGCCAGCCCTTCCTTTCAACCTAGATGGTGCCTGTGTTATCACCAGTTGCTAGAAACTCAAGTTCACAAAGGCAATGCTGACTACTCAATAGTCTTTTCACCTTGGAGATGTTTTTGTTCACAGATAGATGCATTTGATATTCTCACCTTCCCACCCTCTCTGAACACAGTGAGATAGAGGCATGAAAATAAGGATGGAAAGACAGCCTGGGCTAAAACTGTTGACTCAGTTCTTCCATGCAGACACTCCAGGAAGGTTACTATTATGTTCACTTGGATGATTTTTTTTTTTTTTGCAAAGCCTTAAGTAAATGCAAATGTTGATATTGTGATTTCTCTTTAGGCTGGGAAGTCTGGAAAATACCGTGGAAGCTCGGCTGTCTGGGGCACAAGAGAAGTTATAGGAGAAAATCTGAGTCATGAGGTGTTGAGTCAATATCCAATTCTCTATTTTCTCCGTGTTTATAGGATACCTATTTCTGAAAATACTACATGGCTCTCACCTTTCCTCAACCCACAGTGCACGGTTCCTTTTCTTTGTCCCTTTTGACTTTCTTCCTCGCTGTGAAATAGACCCTTCCATTTTGTTTTTGTCCACTTTAGGGTTGCCTGCTTACTGACAGCTGTTTGAATGCCAATACTTAAGGCAAATTACACAAGAACAAGTCTGTTCATGCTGCTTCAAAGGGATGAAAGATTCAAAGCAATAAGCAGAAAAATAAATGTTTCCATTGATCTTACCATTTTATAATGGCCAAATAAAGGCACTATAATGGAGGAATTATCAAGGAAAGGGAAGTCAGTTTTCATGTCATTGTGTTTCTCCATTCTTTTCTAAGAAAAGTATGGAGTCTCTTATCTCATTGCCATTATCATCTGTTATGGGTTGAACTGTGTCCTTCCCGGAGATATTTTGAAGCCCTTACTCTCTGATACCCATGAATGTGATCCTATTTAAAAAAAAGGTTCTTGGTAGATGTAACTGAAGTAAGATGAAGTCATTAGGAGAGGTCCTAAAGCAATATGACTGGTGTACTGATAAGAAAGAACTCTCACACACATACACACAGAGAGAAAAGAGAGGAGGAGGCCATATGAAGATGGAGACAGAATGGGAGTGATGTGGCCACAAGCAAGGGACACCTAGGGCCACCAGAAGCTGGAAGAGGCTTTGGAGTGAAGGTGGCCTCAATTTCAGACTTTAGCCTTTGAAACTGTTGTTTTAAGCCACCTTAGCATGGGCAGCTATAGGAAACAAATAACAACATCCATATTTGCCTTTGAAAGGTTATTTTACATTTTTTAGAACTTTCTTCTATGCCTTCATCTCTGCAGAATCTTTTCTACCTTTCAACCTTTGCAAATTTATGGACTAGTAAGCAGATCATCTTTTTCCAACTATGAAACTAGCTGCCTAACAATGGTCAGGTTCTGAATTTGTTTTCCAAAATTCCATTATAGGTGCTAAGTTTACCTTTAGATTGTAACATATTGCATTATTGACAGGTAGTGAAAAATCTTTAAAAGTTGCTCTTCAACTTTACATAGTAGCTACAGATCACTAGATATATATTTTTGGGGTGTCAATAACAGTTTATTCTATACTAGAGGCCCAGTGCATGAAATTGTGCACAGGTGGTTGGGAGATCCCCTCAGCCCAGCCTGCACTCTCTCTAATTTAGAACCTATTGGGGAATGTCCAACTGCAGCTTTCGGGCCTAAACCGGCAGTCAGACATCCCTCTCACAATTTTGGAATGCTGGTTTCTAATCACTCACTTGCATGCCTACCTGGTTGCCCCTAACTGCCCCCCACTACTGGCCTGATTGCCCCTCACTGCCTCTGCTTGCCGGCCTGATCACTCCTTACTGCCCCCTCTGTTGGCTAGTTGCCCCCAACTTCACTCCCACCACCAGCCTAGTTTCCCCTCACTGCTCCCCCTCCAACCAGCTGAATCACTCCCAACTGCCACCCCTGCCAGCCTTGTTGCCCCCAATTGCACCCCCTCTGCTGGCCTGGTCACCCCTAACTGCACCCCCCTGCTAGCCTGTGCCCTCTGCTGGCCTGGTTACCCCCAACTTCTCTCCCAGCTGGCCTGGTCGCCCCATGCAGCGTGCTTGTTCAGTTCTCTGGTTGTCCGTCACTAACCTCCTTCCAGTGTGATCACCCCACACAGCCTGTTGTTCAGTTGTTTGGCCGTCCTCACTAACCTCCCTGCCGGCCTGGTCGCCCCATACAAGCTGCTTGTTCAGTCATTTGGTCGTTTCTCACTCCTCCTCCTCCTCCTCCTCCTCGCCCCTGCTGGCCTGATCATAGGAGCCATCTTGTGAGAGTGTGAGAGTCAATTTGCATATTACCTCTTTATTATATAGGATTCTAAACATAAGCTAAAGGGAGCGACTGCATATTTGGATGATACTGCTTAAAGTTATTTGGATTCTACATGGAAACTGAGACAAAAAATAGTAAGGACTAAATCTTAAAAATCAAAAGCCTACTATGGTTCACTTAAATGTGCTTTTAAATAGATATTGCAGGGCTGTAATTTAGGGTGCAGGCCCAATTTTAGATTTTAGGCATTGTCTAACACCTGTTATCTTGGCCTATAAATGAGACTCCGCTTAAACAGTGCACACACCCACCCCTACCCTACCAAGGACACCACAGTATTCGACATATTGACATTATTGCACTCAAGAGTCAAGTTAAGTGTGAATATTACATGAGAGGGTAAAATGAAGGAGAGGATCAGGATGATTAGAGAGTATAAGCTAAAATCAAGCCATGCCTAAGTGTCTCATAAAGGCCCAGCTGGGCAATAGCAGGACCCTGAGACCCACCTAGGGCCATAGCCAAACCCAGGCCTGCAGCCAACAGACTAGATGAGGAAAGGCCATCAGAAGGGGAATATGAACATGCTAAGTGCCCCCCTGTGAACTGGCAACTCAGTCTTTAAGGGATGCTTTGTGGTTAAATTAGGTCCCTAATTCAGCCCAGAAAAGACCCTGGGAAAAGAAAGCGCTTCCACTGACCTCAATTACCCAAATCATGTTGCCGTTTCATCCAGCCAAAGCCTAACAAAGATGATCTGTTTTCACGAGCTGCAGGTTTCTGAGAAGATGCAGTGTTTTTAGGTAGACTTTCCCCCTTATCGCAGAGCTTTGAAACCTGAATTTTCATTCAAGGGGAAAACAAAAAGACCCGGGACAATGGCCCCATTCAATGATAAAATCACTGCCCTCGGCCTTTCTCCCACTGACCCTTTGGACAGAAGCAGAAGCAGCCGGTTCTGCCTAGATCGAGTTGCCTGGTTTAACCTGCACAAATACTTTTGCAGGAAGATAAGTCAGTGATTAATTCGGAGGCGGAGCCTAAAAAAATAAATGCTGGAACCAATGACCGCACCGCTCTCCTGAGGTCCAAGGAGACAGCCGAGCTGGACAGAGGTGGACGCCACCGGTTCCCACCGGTCAAGATCTTCCCCAACAGCAACGGGCCAGGGCCAGGGCCAGGGCTAGGAGTGCCAGCTGTCATAGTCTGCCTTCCTCTGGAGGGTGATATCACCAGCCTCTCCGCAGAGCCCGTGTTCTCTGTAAACACTGGAGTAGCCAGCTCTTAATTGTTTTATGTGCAGATTGATTTGGTAAACAGAGATAGGGGAACCTTTTGGAAACATGTAACAGGAGGTTGCAAGTCTAGTTTATGGCTAAATATTTCCCTCTCTTCCTAGCAAGTGGAGGTGATTTATTAGCGTGCCCTCTGGTTACACATGACCACAAGGATGGAAACCCTGCAGTTTTACACTTCAGAACCATAAGGGATGTTTATGTTTCAGTCTCCCCAGAGTCAGGAATCCCACCTTTGGGAACGACTGAAATGAACAAATAGAAAACATGACTCTGGCTGGTTGTTTCTCTTGAAACTTCTGGAACCTGGGGACACTGAGTTTATTGAAAGCAGGCATAACATTTGCTCTCTTTCCTGATAGTTAAAATTCATGTACAGATTTATCAAGAATCTTAATTCAATGTAGAAGCAAAAGTTTAGGTGGCTAACCTATGTAGCTTAAATGCCCCAATTCCTGTTACAGAACACCTCCGACCCTTCCTGATTAAAAAAAAAAAAGCCAACTAAATGAAGAGAAGGCGACCCCAAGCATACAGCCGAGTACCTAGCACTTAGTAGGTATACAAGTAAGTCCAGGAAGAGGACAAACAGGGAATCAGAAGCAGAAATTGGCATGATTTGCTTGTTCATACCCGTGTCCTCCACATAACTATCTAAGACCAGCTTTCATATGTTTTGGTGGACACGGGTTGAAATTTTTTTCAATCAGTTTTAAAATTGAATTTTTAAAGCCAAGGATTTTTAAATTATTGAGCTGTATTTAGATATACAAATGTTAAGCAATTCACACTCTGGAACTAAAATTGGCCATTGGGCAAAGCTGCTGTGAGCCAGCTGTCATGATCCTCCGAACAAATAAAAAGGGGTGACACAGACAGAGGTCATGCCCCTCCTTGATTCCTTACAAGTTCCTGGGTGGAAAGAGTCAGTGGGCTCCATTTAATTTCTTTCCCGTGGCAGCCACTAACGACTCTGAGAACCAAGTCTGCTGTCCAGTTTGCCCCTCAGAAACAGCCATCTCTTTTGCCATTTAGAAGTAGCCTTGCATCCAAGGAAGGCCATCACTTCCTTTCTGTTCTCCAAGGAGCAAATTCATTGGATGAGTTGGAGAGAACCCTTGCAATACAGTTCAGTCTCGGGGGAGCATCAGCATTGCCATTTCTAAGGCGCCTGCTTACTGTGTGTTAGCTGTTTCACACTCACTGCCGCAAGCCCAATCCTCCTAAGAGCTCTGTGTCAGAGCTGTCGCTGACCCAGAGGAAAGGGAAAACAGGACTTTCCACAGTGGGCAGTGCCCTGGCCTAGGCCGCTGGTTTGCAAGCCCTTGTGTGTATTAGAATCCCCGGGAGGGCGTGTGAGACAGACATGCTGGCTCCGTGCCCAGGGCTACTCATGCAGCAGGTCTGAGGTGGAGCTGGAGCATTCACAGTTTGCAAGCCCCCGCTGTTTCTGATCTTCTAGGACCCGGGCCACACTTTGAGGACCACTGGTCACACGAGTCCTAGTGGCCGAGCCTAGAGTAAACCCAGGTCTGTCTGGTAAGAAAACACACACGATGCCACACCGAGGAGCCACCTGTTACCCTCTTAAGATTTCTCCGCTGCAGAGACGGAGAGGGGAGAGGGCACTGGTAGCTGCGTGGCATGGGAAAGGGGAACGGATCTGGAGTCGGAACCCTGGAGAGGGAGCCCTCTCTCCGCCATGTACCAGCATGGCACTTAACTGACCACATCGTCTGTGCTTTCATCGCGATAATAAGAATTCTCCTGCTGTTCCTCACACTCATCTCCCTGAGTCGTTTGAAGATGGATAATGACAACTGCTGTGTAAGAATTCTCTAGGCCCTGAGGTGCTGCCAGGAATGCAGAGTGTTCTTTTTATTGGGAATCAGGTCGGAGAAGAGTCAAGGTGAACAAAACAACAAAAACAAGAATATGTCCCAGAACGAGCTGGTCTTTAGTTTAAGAGCTGCAACTGCGTAAAAGGAAATGCCAGACACAAGGAAGGAGTTTATGAGGACCTCAGAGACCTGTCAGCTCAGAGATGCACTTACAGGTTCAAAGGGGCCCTGACAAATGTTTTCCAATAGCTTTTTTATTTTTTCAAGTTAAAAAGTAAACATCCGAGTTCTTTCTTCAAGAGACATTCTTTGGATGGATACTGAAAAATGATTAGTCAAGAGTTATTTTGATCTAATTATTTTTGAATAGTTAAAATAGTTAGAAACTCGATTAGTAAAAACGAAGACTTCTTTCTTCATAAAAATTTCAAAAACTGGCATTAATCAAGTAATTTCTCGCTAACAAAGTTAATATTCAATGGCACAGTTAAAAGAGGTCATTTGTATATTAGATTAATTAAGAAGAGGGTTTTTACTAACCTAAGAAATCTGCCAAGGACCCCTGGGCTCCACTTGTATCGACCAATGGCTTACTGAGTATCAGGTCAATACTTGGCGTTCAAGTCCACGGACTTCACTATGTGGGGTTGGGACTGTAAAGAGTGGTTGCATGTTCCATCAATGAAATGTTCCTTTCCTTGGACTGAATATTGCACTTGCTCAATGAAGTGGAACTGGCATTTATTTATCTTTCTCAAGTTCCCCTGGTGCTTACGAACTTTTGATAAAAATGACAAACCTCTGAGCTCTGTCCCTTAAATCCAGGGCATAAATCTTTCCTTCTGTTTTAGATTTGCTTGGATTTGTTCTTTAAATTCCTGGATAAAGAAAGTACAAGGTAATGCTTGGCGTGCAAAATAGACTACTACAAGCACATCAATAGTCCGATTTCAGAGAGCAGGGTCCAGTTGGTTTGATTCTATCTCATCTTTTCAATGCCTGAGCGTTTCTCTGCCTGTCACTTAAAATTATGTACCAAGGGTTCTTATGATGACTGTATAACCCAAATTATGTGGGTAATGTAATTTAGGGTCCCTGTTAATCAAACAGATATGAATTTATGGGGTATTACGGTTCTTCAGGCTAGATTAGTGATTAAGATGCATATTGTACAGAAAGACTGCCTGGTCCAAAATCAGCTATTTTTTTTTTTTTAGCTGTGTGACCTTGGGAATATTGCATCACCTCTCTGGGCCAGTTTCCTCATGTGTAAAAATAAAATGCATTATGTAGATAAAGAATTGATATCTGTAAAGCACTAAGAACTATGTAGTTAGCACTCTGTGGTTGTTAAATAGATATAAATAGGTAAATTGAAAATAATTCCACTGTGAAATGACATTGTCATTAGTAGATGACTTTTTTCATAAATGTCTTCATATACGCTCATATCAATGGGAAAATCAACAAGAATACCCTCTTTTCATGACTATTCTAACACTATCTTCATCATGTGGAGAAAATGTGAGGTCTTTGAAATAATACCAAATCTACCCTCTTACACAGCATCAAAGGAAGAGAAACCGAGGCAGAAGGTTAAGGTAAAGGTGTTAGTCAAACAGAATCTTAAAAAGAAACAGTAAGGAAAATCTATGTAAGGTGATTCGTATACACAAGTGGTTTTCATAACAGTTTTGGCATAATATTTTGAGGCTATTTAATTCTTTGATGCTTTTTAGACTGGATGAGGAATTTTGATACCATTTCTTAATGTATCTCTTATTTTCCCCAGAGCAAGTTACACTTCAGCAGGACAAACACAGTCTCTGGAAGAAGAGCTGGTGACAAATTCGCAGGCACGATCCCGTGAATGGACAGATCTGGGTTAGTGTGGGGATTTGGTTGCTATCCATTCAGCACCACCACTCTCCCCAAAGATGAGACAAACACTAAGGGATCTCAGGGAATCCAAACTTATTAAAATATCTAGAATGAATCTATTTCCTAGTGCAGTAGTCGGCAAACTGTGGCTCGCAAGCTGCCGTGGTTTGCAGGTCTGTTGACTAATGAGTTTGCCGACCACTGTCCTAGTGGTTACATTTAAAAAGAGGTAATCTAATGTCAAACACCAAGATGAGACTCTGGAAACCATTACAACTTGAACATGTCTGAAGCATGTGCGTATATACTAATCTCACTTCGTGCTTGTAAAAGCGGCAATGCAGTTAGTTTTATTATAACACATGTCAAGATGAATTTAGACTCTCCCACCACACAATTAGCTATTTAGAGGCAGGAACTATGTCTCAATCATTTGTTTCATTATGAATGGCAGGAATCAGAGGCGGTAGATTTGGATTGTATTATTTTAGCTAAACCAGGACTACATGTCCCAGAATTCTATTCCCTCCATAGTTCCAGGCTAGCCAGGGAGGAATTTTGCATGACATAAGGTGAACATCCATCAATAGTCACATTCTTTTTACACCAGAAGGTCAGTGAAGGGCAAGAGCATGGTGGCCGCTGACCCAGGTTGTCACTGACCTGTTGGCTCACACTGCTGGCACAGGGCAGAGTTGAGCCACAGTCCCAAACATATTAGGATCTTTGTGACTCAGACAGGCATCTCTTCTTCCTTCAAGCTAAAGCCCAAGTGTGGCTCCCACTCTAATAAGACTTCCCCCGGTTCCCCAGGCAAGGCTGCTTTTTCTGCTCATGTCCTCCTTTGCCAGGCATCGACCTTCCCAATGATAAGGAACTGATGGGTGGATCTGACATATCTAGTGTCCAAAGAATGAGTATCATACAGCCACGTAGAAGAAAGGACCTGCCCTTTGTTCAGTCCCCAGAACCCAAGTGTAACGGATGACAACATTGTGTTGACTGGACATCAGCGGGGTTACTGAGGCCTATTATTTCCATCCTTAAGATAACTAGGTCCGCAATATGGTAATAAAGGCACAGTGGTTCTCATGGTATTACTTTGTGTCTAATTAATACAGCCCCTTATGTTCCACACAGAAGGAAGCATGAGGACTCTAAACAGCCAATGTCTACAGTTCATAATGTGGGACTTCTCCTTCTCACCTCCTGGCTCTACTCAGTCTATGTCCCTATTGTACAGGCTGCTCCAACAGACCACAAACTCCACGCACACCTGGAGAAATGCCATCTACTCTTTACTCCATCAAGGCACAATTGTGCAGAAGCACACAAAAAAATTTTTACTTAGGAAAATGAACACAAAAATTCATCTTCTTAGGGCAATGTAGTGCAGAAGAATACTGTCCTGATGGCTACTGCACTGAATTCTTGGGAGGACAAAGAACAGCATATATTGCTTCTGTTTGGTTTTGTCTGGTTGTGTTTGTTCGTGATTTTGCTATAACCAGTCTTATTTCTCGCTATTTCTTTAGCTTTTCAGCTCCATGGGCTAATGGTGTAATCTTATCTTCTGCTCAATACTGTTATCTAATACAGTTCAATAAGACTTTAGTCATAAGGGAATGAAACTACCTCCTAGGCCCCCAAATCCTACATTTAAATATGGGCAGCCCCTAAGCCTTAGATAATTTGCTCATGTTAGCCACATACTATTCATTCTCCTTCAGCGTTCTCTAAACACCCACAAATGGGCTCAATTCTAACAAGAGGCAAGTAAACATGCAAAAGGAACACGCCTCTTGATATATAGTTCACAGTTTGTGATATTTTGGCACCTTCTCAAATGATAATTGCATGTCCAGGGAAGGATTTTAAGGTGCCACCTATAAGTAGAACTCACTAGCATGTCAGTCATGAAAACACTAAAGGATGGAGGAGCATACTGTTAGGGAAGTGCTTATTGGTGTGACCGAGTCCACGTTCTTCTGGCTTCTGTACAGGAGAACCTTGAGCCAGAAATCTAGTGAACAATTTCTGTGGCCGAGTCATTATGGCAGGTGCCTTGGTTTTGAAGTTACTTTGGCATTATTTTCCCAAAGTAGAGACAGAACGTTCTGAATTACCCACGCCTTGGAACAGTCTCACGTGTGATGAGAACAGTACTGAGTTGTGAAAAGATTGGCCACATTTGTGGGTGAGTGGATATTTTTCTGGGGCACAGCCAACTCACTAATCAAGTAGTAACCTAACCCAAGAATTTAGTCTCACCAGCATCATCCTTTAGTGGCGCTTTGCAAATTTTTCCATTAAAAAACAAACTTGAGAAAACAGAAATGAACCTTTTATCTTTATTCCTATCCAAAAGGATAAAGACTATAATATGAAGGACTGGGTCCCAAGTTCAAAATACTCCAGCCTTAGGATTTTCCTTTACAATGTATACTGATTTTGAATTCTGATAGTTAGATCAGAATACCTCCATTATAAAAATAATTACTTAATTGCTTATCAGTTAAATTATTTTGTTCCTCTTATTCTCCATCCAAATCATTGAGTTAAAAGAATGTTTCTAAAAGGCACACCATGGTCATCTCATTGCTTCTCTGAGCTTCTGGCAAATTGCTTCTCCTGTGAACATGATTATTTGGAGGCAAGACTCATACACATAAAAAATAAACTCCATAAGAACACATAAGAGAATACATAAAAGCCTGAATATGTGGTAGAAGGGGTGAGGTTCATGGGAGAGGAGACAATGTCCCTAGAAGGCTGGACTGTGGGAGTCTTACAATCACCTGTTCTTTGCTTCAGTGAAATCACTTTCCTTTTCATCAAATTGCACTTGGAATGCAGACAACCACTGAGTGTGGATCTTAGACTCAAAGAAGTCCCATGACTTTCCCAAGATTACACAGCCAGAAAGTGGAAAGTCTAAGCTTCCTCTATAAAATGAATGTGATAACTCTTCTTAAATCTGAGATGAAAAGCCAGTGAATATAGTATTTAAGCATCCGGAACATAATAAGCATAAAGGTGCTTATTTTTCTACTGCACCATAGAAATAGTTATAGTCTGTCTGATGCCTGGAATCATGCAATTTCCCACCCACTATCCCTAAAGTTAGGTCTGAGGCCACCATTCCTAGAACAAGGAAGTAATATAGAATACTCGAGGATAAACTTACATGGGGCAAAGGTGAAACTGTTTGTTCAAAAGACGGGTTTTATAAATTCAAAAAGAGAAGGTTCCACTAAATATATGGATTGTTTTGGTACTAGCAAATATTTAGTCTGAATACCTTCTATATATCAATGCTTTCCACGAAATTACAATTTTGGCCAAGGCCTAATTTTCAACTAATTTATATCCTTAACTCGGACTCACCATTAACATGTATAATGAAATAAACGTATTTTTTCCAATGTCCTTAAACATTTTTTCTCTTGCAAATCCAAATTTAGGAAAATGCAGTATAATAGCATAGTGACTGTCCCTTCCACTACAGTCTTTTCTTTCAGTTTCAAATGCTATCATGGTCTAGTTTTGAATGAGACTAATGTCTTAGATTTACCACAATTCTCACAGTCTCAGGTTCTAAAAATAAATTTAAGCAGGAATTGTATCTATCGGCAACTATACATCAATATATTCTTTCTTCTTAAAAGCCTAACTCTTATAGCTAGAAGACTAATATTCAGCAGAAATATTTCAGTCCTTTTCTCCTAGAGACTTTTCAGTTTATACGACTACAAAAGGATGTAAGGCATATTATCAAAATCATCTGAAGTATAGTAATAATTTACCTCTTATACTCACAAACAAGAGAAGCAACTCTATTATATACATCATAGAATTCATGGTAGCCAGAGAGAAAGGATCAACAGCTCTACACTTCTCTGAATAAATACTCAGAGACAAATGTTCCATGATTTTAATGGACAAGAATTTTAAAAAGCTTCAGGGGTGGGGAGAATTGCAAGAGAGGCAAAGTCTCCTAATTTAACATCAATCTAGGAAGTTGATGGTTTTATTATCTCTCATCTCATTATATACAAAACTCAGAAGAATTAGCTCATTTTTCTTGAAGTTTTTATGTGGTCTATAGATGCCTATTTCAACGCTTAAAGTTAATAAAACAGGATATAATAATTTGCTTCTGAAAGAACTGTTACAATACTCCACATGGCATGGAATATGGAACATGAAGTCACTTTGAGACAGCTTCATACACAGTGGCACGGAGATCTGTTTAGTAAACCCCTTAAAGACCCATTAGCAACTACTTTTGAGCAAGT
The DNA here is from genome assembly GCA_004026805.1 of Lasiurus borealis. Taxonomy (NCBI): domain Eukaryota; kingdom Metazoa; phylum Chordata; class Mammalia; order Chiroptera; family Vespertilionidae; genus Lasiurus; species Lasiurus borealis. The sequence continues at coordinate 6,184 of PVJN01014508.1, read as the reverse complement.
CTTCAAAATAACTCAAGGAATGACACAACACTGACTCCTACTTGAAGCACCTGGATAGGAAATCATATGGTCTTTATTGCATATAAACACTGACATTGACATTGCTGGTACAGAGCAGTGCTGGCCCCTAAGCAGAGTCCAGCATGAGCAAAGCACAGGCTGAATGACCTTGTACAATAACAAAAGCAGAGCGGAGCTTACCTGTGTTCACTCTCCCCATAGAGGACCTGCGAGCTGGGTGCTCACAGCTGAGCAATGGCAAAAAAACATTCTTTAGTTAATAATAAAGGGAAGAAAAGCTGCAGACACCAAGGACCCGGGTTAACCATTGACACTGGCTGTTCCTACAGTTCCACCCTGGGAATCTACATAGGCAGCCCTTGGCATCTTATAAAGCGGGCAGCGGCTGGTCAGCTGAGACTGTGGTTACCTCACCACCGCCGTACCTCTGCAGAAGGTACAGCGTGAAGGTCATTCGAGCATGCATACCCTGACGAAGTTTTCACTCGGTCAGGGTTACAAAGGAGGAAGACTTCCTGGGCCAGAAACATGCCCAACAATGCCAGTAAGTGACTCAAATATTGACAAACAGGGTTGCTGGGCGCGAACCTATGGAAACCGTCCTGCCGGCTTGCAGGTGGGGAGCATTGCAAAGAAACCCTTTTCAACCAGAACCCTTTGTCTGCGTCTCAGCAGGTGAGGGGTGAGAGTGCATGCCAATGAAAACTGAGACAAGACAATCAGAGAGCTAAGCATCCATTTCTATTTATCCAACATGCCTTTAATGATTATTTACCGAGTGCCGCACAGTCCCAAAGACGCCCTGATAAACAGGAGACGGAGATTAGGACTGAGGGTCCGCCCTCCCCTCACCCCAGAACAGAGCTTAAGGCTGAGAGGACAAGTGAAACACAGGCTGTGGGCCAGAACTAGGATGGACAGGCTGCGTGCAGGCAGTGACTGCACCCCAGCAGCGGGTTCTCGGGGTGAAATAAACTGTGGAGTTGGCGCGTAGGCAAGCTGGTTGACCAGAAGTCAGAAGATGGAGGGGTAAGAGAAGAGCTGGCTTTAAAGTGGTAGCATCAAGAAAAAGGTCCAGCCGAAACTGGTTTGGCTCAATGGATAAAGCGTCGGTCTGCGGACTGAAGGGTCCCAGGTTCGATTCCAGTCAAGGGCATGTACTTTGGTTGCGGGCACATCCCCAGTAGGAGGCATGCAGGAGGCAGCTGATCCATGTCTCTCTCTCATGGATGTTTCTAACTCTTCTTCCCTCTCCCTTCCTCTCTCTAAAAAATATAATAAAATATATTAAAAAAAAGAAGAAAGAAAAAGGCCCAGAAAATGTGAAACAGCATTCTCAAGCTATTCAAACCCTGGAGGAGCTGTATACCAAGCCCAAAGGCAGTATTGTGCTGTGCTGACAAGGGATGAGTATTTTTCTTTACACTAAAGAGCATGGGTAACCAGGGCATCTAGGAGCCCATCCAGTTTGGCTGACCCTCCAAACCAAGAGGCCCTTTCTAGGTCCTGAGCATAGTTGCTGTTTGGGGGGCTGTTCGCTTTGGGTTTTAATTTTTAGAAGCAGGAACACTTGCCAGGCCAGAGTGGCTCAGTGATTGAACATTGTCCTGTTCCTGGAAAGGTTGTTGATTTGGTTCCCGGACAGGGCACGTATGGCAGGCAACTGATCGATGTTTCTCTCTCATATCAATGTTTCTTTCTCTCTCGTTCCTCTCTCTAAGCATGTCCTCAGGTGAGGATTTAAAAAATAATAATAAAAAAATAAAAGCATGAATACTTGAGAAAGAAAAATTGGATTTCAATGCTGGTGCTGTCACTAGCGTTGAGACTGTGGGAGCTGCTTAACGTGTGTGCGCCTCAGTTTTCTCATCCATAAAATAGGACTAATAATGGTAACAATGACGTCAAAAACACCCACCTAAGCCAGGTACTAAGAGTTGCAAACCTGTGAGCGATCTTTCAGGCTTTGACATTCTGTCCTAGAGCATGCGATATGCAACTTGTTAAACAGTAACAGCTAGAAGAGTTTGAACCTTCTAAAGGACCAATCTTTTCAATCACCTCTAAAGGTCAGGGAAGTAGTGAACCCAGAGGCTAACTTTTCAGCAAAGAAATCTGAACACTAGAGAAATGTCCACATTTCCATATTAATCAAGGCAACTTTCCTTAGGGCTAGACATAATGAGCCCTACTTGACTGTTCAGCATTACGGATGCCTCTGCTCAGTTCCTGGCGCGCTGCCAAGCTGCGCTCCCTTTATCAGCACTCCATCTCAGGGGACATTTGAAAGAGCACCAGGGGACACAGAAAGCTCTGCAAGGACAGTTTCAGGGAGGTGGCTTTGTTTGGTTGAGTGTTCGGACTGCTCTGAGAAGACAGGCATCTTAACTGTATCACATGAGAAAGACCATAGAGAAGCAAGATGGGGAAACTGGATGTCTTCCCAGCTCCAAGGAAGTCACATCATCACGGCTTGGCTTCGTTCCTTTGTTTGAAGTAAATGCCTAGAACATCAGACACACCCATACTCACATGTAAGTAGAAAAACAGTGACCTTCAGAGTCTCCACAGAGACCACGTGGCCCTCACAGCCCAAGATATCTAGTATCTGACCCTTTCCAGAAAACTGTTTGCCAGCCCCGGAGCTGGCTGACCCATACAACTCACTATTCTCCAAAGACAATGCCACTCCTTCTAATGATTGGCACATGGTTAACTTCAAGTTGACTGAATTTCTAGAATTTAAAAACCTATCTTTCTATGTACAATCCAGCAATCATGCCCTTGGTCTTTCCCGAGAGTTAAAACTTTATGTCCACGCAAATACTTGCACACAGATGTTTATATCAGTTTTATTCATAATTGCCAAGGTAAAAAACTTCCTTCAGTGGTGAAATATTATTCAGTGCTAAAAAAAGAAAAGAGTTATCAAGCCATGAAAAGACATAGAGAAATACATACAGGGTAGAACCAAAATAGGTTCACAGTTGTTCATATGAAAAATAATACCATAATTAATCAATAATAATACAAGAATAAACTCTGTGTTTCTTGTACTCACAATGGTAAGCCTACTTTGGCCCCACCCTGTATTGCTATAGAACGTTATGGAAAAGGTAAAACTATGGCGATAATAAGAAAATCGAGTTGGTGAAGGGCAGACAGAGGGAGCAATGGTCAGGCAGAGCACAGAGGATTTTTAGAGCAGTGATACATACTGTGTGTGGGGTTATAATGATGCATACATGTTATTACAGAGCTGTCCAAACCCAAGAGTGATGCCTAAGGACTGTGGACTTTGAGTGATAATCATGTATCAAGGCAGGGTCACCTTTGCTAAAAAATGTGTCATTCTGGTGAGCAATATTGGAAATGAAGGTGGTGCTGCAGGCATGGGAGCAGGGGATCCATGGGAAATCTCGGTACCATCCCTCAATTTTACTGTCAATTTTTTCTCTCAAAAAAATAAACTCTTCAAAATCTTCCCATCAAGGTTCCTTTCCCCAACTCCTTCCTTGCCTTCTCCAAACATCAATTTAGAGTTACTTTTAAAATATTTTTAAAAAAAAAAACACGAACTTGTTACGGTCTTGAAAGGAGGAAAATCCGAGGCCAAAAGTGGCAAAGAATTATAAATTTATTAGGTCATCGAAATCTAGATGGGCTGAGCCCCGAAAAGGCACCAGCACCCAAAGACCAGAGATGAGGAGTCAAAGATTTAAAGGGGTCCAGGTGGCCTTCTTCTGGGGGAAGAATTCTCTGGGCAGGTCTGGATCCTGGGAGGTCTGATAACGGTCTTAGCAAGTGGAACGTGGTCTAGGCAAAAGGGAATGCTGGTTGTGACGGGATCTAAAGGTTAGTTCCACTGGAGGGGGCATCGATTCAATTATTTGATCAGAACTAACACAACTGTCCAAAGCACTCTCCCGTTCAGTCCAAGAGTATGGTGCCTTCTTGCATGTGCCATTTCCTTCCCCAGAATTTAAGTACTAGTGGGAAAGAACTGGCTGGAGGCTTTAAAGCAGCTAGCAGAAAGCTGCATTACAGCAGAAGCTAAGAAATGAATGCTTTTCTTCATGCAGCAGTTACACTCTATTTGGAGACCCAAACACTCTTAGTTTCCACACTTACTGACCTTTCTCTCCAGTGGCTGTCTTTTTCTTTTTTTTTTAAATATATTTTATTGATTTTTTACAAAGAGGAAGGGAGAGGGATAGAAAGTCAGAAACATCGATGAGAGAGAGACATCGATCAGCCGTCTCCTGCACGCCCCCTACTGGGGATGTGCCCTCAACCAAGATACATGCCCCCGACCGGAATCGAGCCTGGGACCTTTCAGTCCGCAGGCGGACGCTCTATCCACTGAGCCAAACCAGTCTCGGCTCCAGTGGCTGTCTTAATAAGCTTCCTATGTTCCTCATCCATCTCCCACTTCTCCTGAAGACCCAGCCCCACTTGCTTCACAGAGGCTCCACCCAACATTAGAATGACTACAGTCTGCCTGGGCTTTTTTTCTCTCTGCCTCACCCCAACAGTCAAAATTGTCCTTCTTTGTGTCTCATTTCCACCAGAGCAAATGTGTTTTACTGTGTTCCAAGCCTTTCAGAATATTCATGGTAGAAAATATGAATTAAGTACAAGGCAATAAAAATTAATTGTGCCTCAATTTCCTTCGCCACAATTATTTCCAATCTTTTCCTCTATTTGTGTTAAAATGGAGATGCAATTCTATTTATCACGGAATCCTATGTTTAATCTTTGTCTAAGAGCTCTCACCTTAATGCTAAAGAATGCACCTACTAGCTCTGGAATTCCCAACCTCCAGGAGGTTCAAGTTCATAGATCATCTGCGGCTTGAGGTTGGCTTCTGCCTCCTCCCTAATCCCATCCCCTTCTACTGCTGGGAATCACACCATGCTGTGGGCGTGAACCGAAATCGTGCCTTGAGAGAGCTTTATGAACTGTAAAGCGTGCCATAGATGTGCCAAGCATTTAAAGGTGTGCCCAAATGCCCAGTAAATCCTATTCCTCTGTAAGACCTGTGCTTATAAAGGGAAAAGCCATCCCTCTCCTCAAGGAAGTATCTGTTCTCGAGATGGGGTTCTGAGGGATGCCCTCAGCCTGGCTTATTTCACTTGGCACAGTACCCTCCGGGTCCACCCACTGTCCCAAATGGCAAGATTTCCTTCTTTCTCATGGCTGAGTAACAAAGTAAGAGAAAGACACATACCAGTTGACTTAACTTACTAGTACAATGGAAATCTAAAGAACAATATAAATGAACACACAAAACAAAGACGAACTTAAAGATAACAGAGAATAGACTGATGGTTGCCAGAAGGGAAGGAGGAAGGGGGCTGGGTGAAAAAGGTGAAGAGACTGAGAAGCACAGACTGGTAGTTTCAAAATGGTCACGGGGATGTAAATTACAGCATGGAGAATACAGTCAGTCATATTGTAACAGCTAGGAATGGTGCCAAGTGGTCCTGCAAATACCAGGAGCCACACTTTGTAAAATATATGATTGTGTAACCACTGCGCTGTCCACCTGAAACTAATACAAAATAACACTGAATGTAATCTGTAACTGAAATACATTTTTTTAAAAAAAATTAAAGAAGCTCTCATTTGAAAGACTATTTTTATTAATTATGTCTTTATCTGAATATTTCCAGCCCCAAACATCTGACTTACTTCATTGGCATATTGATGGCTTTGTTAGGAAATGCTGGAGGGAGACTAATTTAGCTGCACACTCTCCTCAGTTCTTGTTCAATTTCCATATGGAGACATAATCCTTCCTTCTCCCGACTCTTTCAAACTGCACGAGTGAATGGTGAAAACGGAGGCCCCCGTTGCCCCTGCCCTTCCCAGACATTTCCCCCCCGATGCTTTCCTTTCCCCCAAATAAGAATTAAAAGTGATATTTCTTTTGACAGCTGGTAACTAATCCCACCTTAGCAGGAAGGAGAGAAGGAAGCCAGCAAAGGAATTTTCCATTCCTATGTCTCTTCTAATTTTTTTCCACATCAGGTACTTTTCAAAAGCTAGACATTTCCAGGGAGTCTGTCTGTCTCTGTTTTGTCTAGCAGGGTCACGTGCTCCTTCAGGTCTCCTGTGCCGCCACGGAGAAACCTGACTGAGCTGATGTTTGTATGTGGAG
>PVJN01014507.1:0-46458 GCA_004026805.1 Lasiurus borealis | reverse complement strand
ACCTTAACTTCCCCTAGAAACACTGAAGGCCTTAAAGTATCTTGAACATGACTGAGCTTTCTATGCCATTTGAACATTTCCCTACTCTCATTGGCCAGAGACCACCTGGCTTTCCTAGTTGTTTTATCTAACATAGAAATTTAAATTTCAGTGAAAATGGAGAAAATCTTGCAAAGAAGATTTGCAAGAATGGCCAATGGAGCTCCATAAATTTTCTATATACTAAGCTTTCCCTTTCTAAATTTACAGTGGCCTAACCATGACACATTCTTGTGATACAGCAGCTCTGGTATTCTATGCAACTCTGTGCCTACCTCCAGCTCATAAATTATTTCACACTTTGGTAGAGTTTTAGAGTTTAACATTTCACATTTGAATCTAGAATTTCAGATTATAATTTTTATTGCCAGCAATTACCATGCCTTTTACTCAGGAGGCCAGAGAATGGGAGGCAATAAAGCTTCAAGTCTGGAGTCAGACTTCCTGGGTTGAAACTCTCTTTCATCACTCTTGTAAAGTTGGGCTGGTGGTTTAATCTAACTTAAGCCCATTTATTATTAAATTAGAGTCCCAGTGCATGAAATTCATGCATGGAGGGGGGATTCCTTCAACTTGGCCTGCACCCTCTCCAATTGGGGACCCCTTGTGGGATGTCTGACTGGCAGTCGGACATCCCTTCCACAATCTGGGACCACTGGTTCCTAACTGATTACCTGCCTGCCTGCCTGATCATCCCTAACTGCCCTCTCTTGCAGGCCTGATGTTAGCCCCCAACTACCCTCCTCTGCTGGCCAATATGGTTCTGATTGGTTAGTTCCTATGCCAGTGTCAAAAGCTTCACCTCCTAGGCAACCATTGGCTCCCCACAGCATCCAGATTTGGTTCTCATTGTTTGATTCCTATGCCAGTCAGCATCAAAAGCTCTGCCTCCTAGACAGGTATTGGCTCCCCACAGCACCCAGATTTGATCCTCATTGGTCGGTTTCAATGTCAGTCAGTGTCAAAAGCTCCACGTCCTAGGCAGCCATTGAGTTCCCATAGCATCCAGATTTGGTTTCTATGCTAGTCAATGTCAGAAGCTCTGCCTCTTAGGCAGCCATTGATTCACCACAGCACTCACCTTTTGTTCTTATTGGTCAGTTCCTATGTTAGTCAGCATCAGAAGCTCTGTCTCCTAGGTAGCCATTGGTTCCCTACTGCATCCATCTTTGATTCTGATTGGTTGGTTCCTATGCCAGTCAGCATCTCCAAGCCTATCTCTGGACCTGACCAAAGAGGCGGGGCTTAACAGCAGTCCTCATGGAGGCCAGGAGAGAGAGAAAAGCCTGACTGCTGGTGAAGATCAGAAAGAGAGAGGGAGCTAAGTACACTGATCCACAGCTTCCACTGAGGCTGCAGATCAGACTCTGCCTAATTTTCTGGGTCTCGGCCACCAAGCAGTCAGTGTTGGTTCACCAGGCTACATCTGGGCAACCCAGCGCTGACTTCCAGATGGTCTGCTTTTGATTCCAAGCTCGCTCCTTCACAAGCCCCAGGCTTTAGGTTTGGAAAGCACCCCACCTTGCCTCTCTGATTGCAGGCTCAGCCCCTTCAATGGCAGCTGGGAGTGACCTGGATGCCGAGGAGGTTCCGGGACCCAGGTATGTATGCAAATTAACCTCCATCTTTGCTGAGTTAATTTGCATACTCTGGTTGTGGGCATAGCAGAGGTATGGTCAATTTACAGGTTTCTCTAATATTAGGTAAGATTGAGAATAAGAGAAAGGCATTTGTTTAGTAGCTTTTTAATGGTGAGCAAATGAAATCTTATCTAATAAAGATGGAATATGCAAATTGACCATAACTCTGCAACAAAGATGGTGGTGCCCACAACCACTAAGGAGGGAATATACAAATTGACAAGGCGTGAGGTGGAAGGCGGCTCTAAGCCGTAGAGAAGGTGAAAGGGCAGCTTCAGGCTGAGCGAAGGCAATGCTGGCAGCCAGGTGAAGAAAGGCCTATTCATGCATGAATCTTTATGCATAGGGCCTCTAGCACTATATATTAAGGAAAATGCTTAGCATAGTTTCTGGTATAAACTTAACAGACGCTATGATATTTTATTATATACTAGGGGCCCAGTACATGAATTTGTGCATCTTGAAAGGAACTATGGGCTGTGAGGCTACAGTGGGCACAGGGGCAGGTCTCGGCCCATCCTCTATGTCACTCCCCCCGCCTCCCCCCTGTGCCCTCTCTGCTGGTATCTTCATTCCTGCTGCTGCTGCTCCCACACACTGATGGTGCCAGTCATGTTTGCACCCACTGGCAGTGTGGAGCGATTGGGGCTGATGTGGGGTGCTGCCCCAATCACCCCTCAGGAGGAGGGGGAGGTGGAGAAGCCCTCAGGGGAAGTTGGGGCCAGCAGCCGCTGCTTGCACTCATTGACAGTACTGAGTGATGGGGACTGGCACCAGGTGCCAGCAGCGAGTGTTAGTGGGGCCGGTGCTGGCAGTGGGTGCGAGTGGTGGCTCAAATGCCAGCAACAGGTGTGAGTGGGGCCATCGCTAGTAGTGGGTGCGAGTGGCAGCTGCAAGCCCTGATTGCCCATCAGGAGCAGGGAGAGGTGGAGAAGCCCTGAAGGTTGATTGGGGCTGGAAGCAGCTGCTTGCACCAGCTGACAGTGCCAAGAGATTGGGGGCCAGTGCTAGGCACCAGCAGCAGGTGCAAACAGCAGCTCCAGAGCCAGCAGCAGGTGTGAATGGGGCCGGTGCTGGCAGCAGATCCAAGTGCCAGGTGGGACCATGGTGTGTGGCAGCAAAGAATTTTCAGTAACCACCAGAGGCTCACCACAATGATAGCAACTGTTACCCCACCTTGGTCTGGTGCCCCTGCTCATCTCCTCCATTATCCCATAGTGGCCAATGGCTGCCATGTTTCCATGCACACTCCCTACTGGTCAGTACAAGTCATAGTGACTGGTTGTTCAGTTGTTCTGCATTTGGTCTATTTGCATATTAGGGTTTTATATATAGTGGTACCTCAAGATATGAGTTTAATTCATTCCGTAACCTTGAGGCGTGGGAAACTATGAGAAGCTTGAGTCTCGGTAAACTGGTGGGTCATGTGCAGCCGGCTGATACTCGCAATTACTCATATCTCAACTGTTGCTCGTATTTCAAAGCAAAAATCGCTCGCTCGATGGCTCTTATCTCAAAAATCTCGTATGTTAGGGCACTCGTATCTCGAGGTACCACTATATATAGATTTTTGGAAAAAATTGAAACTTAAAATTCTGGCTAAACTTAACATTATCAATTAATCTTACCAGCCATTATAGTTTAATTAGCTTTACTAATATTAGTTTTGATTAGTAAATAACTAAAAATATCTATTTATTAAATCTATTTATTAACTTCAGTACACACTTAAAAGATAGACCTCTATAAACAATGAGGCTCATGGAGCAGCACTTTCAAGATCAAACTCCAATATTCTCAGAGTGTATCACCAGGAAAGGTAATAGAAATGAAGGTTCTTGGGCTCCCCCCCTTGACCTACTGAATCACAAGCTCTGGGGGTGAGGTCCAGTAATCTGTTTTAACAAGCCCTGCAGGGAATTCAGATGGACCCTTAAGCTTAAAAACCATGAGTAGAGTAAGATTTGATGTTCATGCAGTTCCTGTCTCATCACTTTTGCTGCAGCGTTTACTGGCCTTGCTACTGTCATGATCAACACATGCCGTTAGCTGATTGGGAACCTGAAAGGCCCAACATAAAATTATATATATTAGGTTTAGTGGGGAAAAACATTTTTGACCTAAAGGTGGGAAAAGCTAATGGCTGAACCAAGCAGTTACCTCATGTGAATGATCACTGGAATTACCTTGATTGCTTCATTTGATTATTTGCTTTTCTGTTCAGTAACAACTAAGGCCTCAAGATCTTTATTTTTCTTCCATGGAAATAATCCTTGAGAAACCAGAATTTGTTAGTATCTATGACTGCCTTGTGGATTGTTATTTCAAGGAGCCTCTTAATTTAATTTTAGTGTAATCCTTTTTTTTTCCTGGTTAGTGTTTCAATGCTTATTTCAGTACATAAATAAACTTAGAGTGACTGCTTAAAACCATTTTGGGCTGATTAAAAGCACTTTGGCTCTAGCCTGGGCAGTTGTAAATATAATTTTATTTCTGAACAGATAATTTCTGGATAAACAGTAATTCAGTTGCTAAAAGCTATTGTAATGTTTTCACATTTTTCTAAGCATGCAAAGTGAAATAGAAACATTATATAGAATTGGGACAAGACATACTGGATCTTATGTAAATTTAGTTTATGGATTCTCAAGAAATAACATGTTCTTTCCAATTTTTTAATATGGGAATCCCAGTGTACCTGAAAACCTGAGGATACAATTAGATTTAGGGCAGATAGACCTGCATCAACATCCCTTCTGCTACCTCCTTGCTGTAGAGTTTGGGTTTTTATTATATCAAACCTCTGGTTCCTCATATTTAAAAAGAAGACTAGAAGGCCAGTTTCAGAGTTTGTTGAGGATTAAATGAGATAATGTAAGTAAGTATCTGGCATAGAGTAAGAGCTCAAGAAATTTTGTCAGTGTGTCTGAGGCATCTTGAACATTATGTAATTTTGATTTGCAATTTGCATTTAGTCATCTTTCTAGTTGATAAGGCAATTTAGATACATTTGCATTTCTGGTTCCTTGTTTGGGTCATTCTTTAGTAGTGTCTTTTTTTTTTTTTAAATAGAGAAGTGTTTTGATGACACTTCTTGCCAGTGTTGACTCTTTCATAAAGCTTTAATCAGATCTAGGAATGATTGATTTTGGAGGCCAGATAATTGAAGCTCCCTTTTTACCAATTCAAGAATCTGAGGCCTGAGAGTGGAAATGACATAGCCAATACCTCGTGGGTGGTGGTTGGCATGGTATCACCTGTTTCCTATAAGTTGGTAACCTGTTAGATGGCATAGAGAAATATATATTTTGAAATGTCCAAGGCTCCCTTGTATGGTTTATGAGTCTCTATCCAATAGGGGCTCTACTTACTTTTAGCCTTACCTTAACCACTCTCTATCCTAACACCTCATGATTCTGCAGCATGCATAATACTGAGGGTTTTCTTTATTCTAGCTCTGCTGATGTCTTTTTGGCAAAAAGGATAAACCTTCCCACACCTTCCTATTTTTAATTCACTAATTCTAATTGTGAACCACAGAGTAGAAGTCTTTGAAGCCCCCATCATTTCTCCCCCGCCCTCTGCATCCCACAAAACTTCTCAGCCTATCCTTTGAAAGGGTGCTGGGAACAAGTCTTATTTACTTTTCTATTTTCAGTATCTAGTAGAGGGTCTGGTACATTTTATATGCTCAGTCAATCCTTGTTGAATTGAGCTGTTGTTTGGCTTCTGTGAATTATGATTTTGATTATTGTGACTTACATACCATTGTGATCTTCTCCTATCTGATACTTTAAGACCTAGTGCCCATGACTCAAGCTATATTTACAAGTGGCTATAAAAAAATGGGACCTGTGGAGACCTGAGTTTTCCAGCTTTGCTACTAAAAAGTTATGTGAATTTAGAAAACGTATGCCTCAGTGCCTTGGTTTCTTAAATGTTTCTGTTGTAGTAAAAATTAACATACATAGAGAAAAATGCGCTCACTGGATAGAATGCAAATATCCCTGACTCCACCACAAAGGCTGGAAATCAGAGCATTTCTACCTTGCCAAAGCCTTCTCACTGTCTTTTACTGATCACAATCCCTCTCTCAGGCCAAAGGTAGCCTAGGTTCTGACCCGATTGATCATTACCTCTATACTTCTTAACCTATTTTTACTATCTAAGGATATGTGCTCAAAGACTTTAGATCAGTTTTACTTTTTGTACTTTATTTAAATGAAGTATACACTGGACATTCTTTTGTGTTTGATGTATAGAAACACAATTGATTTTTATATATTGTGCTAAAAATATAAAACTTACCATCTCAACCATTTCTCAGTGTATAGTTTAGTAGTGTTAAATATACTTCTACTGTTGTAAAACAAATCTTCAGAAACTTTTCATTTTGCAAATACAAAATTTTATACCTACCAGTATTTCCCCTTTCCTTACTACTCCCAGTCCTAGTGACCACCATTCTACTTTCTGTTTCTGTGACTTTGACTACTTTAGATGTGTCCATATATGTGGAATCAGTCAGCATTTATCTTTTTGTGACTGACCTGTTTCACTTAGCATAATGTTCTTCATGTAGCATGTGACAGGATTTCCTTCCTCTTAAAGTCTGCATAAATTTCCATTGTATATATTAGTATATGGCACACTTTGTTTATCCATTTTCCTGGGGATGGGCATTTGGGTTTCTTCTACCTCTTAGTCATCCTATATAATAAAACCCTAATATGCAAATTGACTGAAAAGCAGAGTGACGAGTCACTGTGATGCACACTGCCCACCAGGGGGCAGACACTCAACACAGGAGCTGCTCCCTGGTGGTCAGTGCACTCCCATAGGAGAAGTGCAGCTCAGCCAACAGCCAGGCTCAGAGCTGGTGAGACAACAGTGGTGGCAGGAGCCCCTTCCGCCTTTGCCTCCAAGGCAGCACTAAGGATATCTTCTGAGGGGTCCCGGGCTGTGAGAGGGTGCAGGCTGAGCTGAATGCATGAATGCTGTGCACTAGGCCTCTAGTTGTGAATAATGCTGCTTTAAGTATAAGGATGCAAATATTTCTTCAAGATTCTGCTCTTAATTCTTTGGCCATATACCCAGAGGTGGAAACTTGAATCATTTCTTCCTAAGGCTTAGCTTTGTCGTTTCTGTAGAAGTAGGTGTTACAGATCAAAATAGCCCTACCACATTGATCAGTCTCATGATCTCCTTGCTAGCAATTAGAGTGGGGGTAAGTCAACTATTAGTAGGGTTGGCTGCTATCATTTTCAATCCTGATGGGATCTGTAAATAGACAAAAGAAATGCTAGGACAAACTAAGGAGGTTTGAGATCACATGAATCATTTGAAGAATGGAAGGGCTGGGACACTCTGTTCCTAAACTGTAGTCTGCAGACCCCTTGGGATTTCTGAGACCATTTCAAAAGGTTTGTGGCATTAATACTACTTTTATAATAGTATAAAAATGTTACTTGCTGTTTTTACTATGCTGATATATGCACTAATAGCACAAAAGAAATGACAAAACTGCTGGTACCTTAGAATAGATCAAGGCAGTAGCTTCAAACTACACTCTCTATCACCATATATGTTATTTAAAGGAAATGTGACTATCTTCAATGAAGCAGTAAAAATTATTAATTTTATTAAATTTTGATCTCTGAGTATGTCTTTTTAATATTTAGTGTTAAAAAATGGAATGCATGCATAAAACACTTCTGTTGTACATTGAAGTCTTGAGAAAAAGCGTTTGTGTCATTGAGTTGAAAGCTGAATTAGCCATCTAGTTACTAAACACCACTTTTCTTTGAAAGAACTATAGACAGGCAACTGGTTATTCAGAGTTGTGTATTTGGTAGACAGCCATTTTCATCGAAATATTTAATGTGAGCCTATTTCTTCAATAAGCACCTCACAGTAATTATTGCTAGTGATGAAATTTGAAATTTCAAGTGAAAATTAGAATTTTGGAAAAATTGTCTTTGTCACTCTGAGCTTGACAGTTTCCCAATAGCTGAAGACTTTTTGGTGAGCTCAGTGACATATTGATGAATTTGATATCATATGACAAAAACTGCCAACATTTGGAAGATCTGCATAACCCAATAGCTAATATTTTCCAAAGTGTGATACTATAATATCATGCATGGGCAAAAAAACCTATTCAAAGTACAAGGTAGATAATATTGTAACAAACTATGAAAAGTTCATTGATATAATTTCAAATTTTACATTGCAACTAAATTTTAAGAAACTACCATTTGTTGAGTTTGGACATAGTATTAGAAAAGTAATATCCACAGTTATCTGAAAAGGCCATTAAAATATTTCTTTTCCAACTATATCTTTAGAAAGTTTTCTTTATATCTTTTAACCAAAAGAACATACTACAATAGATTGAATGAGAATCCATAGCTTTATATTATGACTGTTATTAAAGACCTTTGCAAAAATGTAAAACAATACCATTTTTTTCTCACTACTTTTATGTTTCAAAAATGAAGCTATTTTTACAAAATGTATTAGAGTTTCATGGATTATTACTGCTATTTTCAAAAAAAATTATTAAATATGAGAGGCCTTTAGTGTGTGAAATTTGTGCACTGGGAGGGGGGTTGTCCCTCAACCCAGCCTGCACCCTCTCCAATTTGGGTCCCCTCGGGGGATGTCCGACTGCCAGTGGCAGTTGGACACCCTCTCATAATCTGGGACTGCTGGCTCCCAACTGCTTGCCTGCCTGCTTGCCTGATTGCCCCTAACAGCTTCTGCCTGCCAGCCTGATCACCCCCTAACCACTCCCCTGCCAGCCTGATCAATGCCTAAGTGCTCCCCCTGATGACCTGATTGCCCCCAACTGCCCTGCCCTGCAGGACTGATCACCCACAACTGCCCTTCCCTGCTGGCCATCTTGTGTGGCAGTCTTGTGTGAGGGTATGACAACCAATTTGTATATTATCTCGTTATTATATAGGATATTTAAAATTCTATTATGGTAAATATTGATAGATGTATCCCACAAAAACAAAGCTCTCTTTGACTGTTAATAATTGTTAAGAATGTGAGTTGTCCGAGAACAATACTTTGAGAACTTCTAGTCTAGGGAAAACAATACATAACTGTTCCTTGTCTTTCCCAGACATTTCCCTGTAATCTCAGAAGTTTTGAGAACCATGTCTATCCTAGGTAAAAAATTGTGTGGACAAATAATGTTGGGACATTTAGAATGTTAAATACCAAGCTTTTTTTCCCCTGGTGAATGCAATAAACATGCAAAGCAGATATTATGGACCACTGTAGAGCTTTTTATCAACTGTGTATTTCCTGGAGTCCATTTGGAAATAATAATCCTATTCAATGGTAGAGGACATGGTGAAGGAGAACAGCCTCATTTGGATTTCCCGAATGAATGGATATAGCAGAAGGGATTGTGCACGTTTATACAAACATAAACGTTTTTTAGAGTGGAGGCTGTGGGGATTTCTTTGTAGACTGCTAAAGTGCCTCTCAATTTTTATCAACTAGGTAGCATCATCTCAAATACATAGCCAAGAAAATTTACCCACTTCAGCTGAGCACCTGGGCAGAGATTTGACATTTTACTCTATTTCCTCAGGAGTACTGATTTTGTGTTTAATCACCTTGCAAGCAAGGGGTATTTTTCTTTATGGCTTGAAACATTTTTTTGCATCCAAAGAATTCCTGGAATATTTTATGACCATTAGACCAATGGGTTATGTGTTTATTTCTTGATGAGATAAAATGGGATAAAGTAGAAAGTTCTACCCTAACTTGAAAGTATTGATAACTAGTACAAAATGAATCTCACATCTACTTACAAACCTATGGTTTCTTAAAGGGTCTATGTCTGAATCATCATTTAACATCTGAGTTAAGTTTAAGTTATTCCTCTGGCCATTTTTGACAGGTTTCCTGATATATCAATCTATATAGTATTTCTGTAGCTAACATTCACAATCTAATAAAAAGAAACTTGGAGAAATGAATGAAAAATAGAATTAGTGTATGAGTAAAATATTTGGTATAAATACGCACAGGATATGTCTATTGTCCAGTTTTCTTTTCTGAAATGTAAAACAAAAGCCTTACACCCATACAAAAATGCCAAAATTCAAAGTTAACCATTTAAGTTTTACTGTTTTAGAAAATTGAAACTACCCATCTAATCGTGCATTTATCGGTGCAAGCTATTGAAATTATTATATACCTGCAAGTTGAAAATACAGATTAAAAACATTTCTACATTTAGAATCTACATTTTTGGGTGTAATTCCTACATCAAGACCTACATTTCTTGCTCCTGTAAGACATCACATAGGAACCCAGGTAAATATTTTCCAGCTCTTGTTTTTTTTTCAATTATTTAAAGGTCTCAAGGCTGCAGGAAGCCTTGATGAAATGGCCCTGTCTGTCCCTCTGACCTCATTTTTCCCTGTCCCTCCAGGTGTATCCAAATTCCAGCTGTGTTGAGCTCTTTGAATTGTCTTAAACACACATTCTTATTTTTAGACATAACCTCCCCTTTACACATATTACTGCTTTTGCCCAAAATACCCCGCAAATAAAATAGTACTAGCACTTCTGTATGCTTAGGTACGGTTCTAAACATTTGTAAATATTTTGATTCATTTAATCTTCATAACTACTCCACAAGATCCTATTATTTTTTCCATTTTAAAGAACAGGAAAGTGAGTCCTAACATTTCTCAGAATGTATCCCCATCATTAAGTGAGTATTTCAAAGGTTACATCTCTGTCCCTAGTTCATACTTTGGGTAAAGCACTCAATATTGCTGTCATAATTTGCTTTTACTCCTCCTTAACTTAGTGCAACTATGAGTAACAGATAGTGTGTTTTATACAACCTGTATTGAGGATTGAAATAATACATGACCCAAAACATGCCACTATGGCATGTGAAATATTTTAAGCTGAAGGAAATCAAGATCCAGCAGATTTAAGAAAAACTTACTTCTCTCTTTACTAACTAAAATAATTTAATGGGGGGGGGGGGGAGAGAGAGAGAGAGAGAGAGAGAGAGAGAGAGAGAGAGAGAGAGAGAGAGAGAGAGAGAGAGCCTGCCCTCAGGAGAGAGACTTTTATCTGAATGACCTATCTGTATGGCAGGGCAAACATCTAATCATCAGACGTCTGCCATTCTTATTGTCCTGTGAATTACCCTCCTTCTTGTTGAAGCCTCAGTTCTTTACCCCATTCCTTCGCTCAAACCTCATTTGCCCAACTTGCTTTTGGATCTCATATCTTTTCCTCCAGTGGCCATTCCTGTGAGTGTCTCTCCCCCACCTCCCATACATACAAAATTCAATTTGATTTTCTCCTTTTAATGTCTCATGTCAATTTAATTCTTACATCAACTAGAAAAGAACCTAGAAAGGCAGAGAGAATTTTTTTTTCTTTCCAGCAGTATCCTCAATAGATTACAATGTTAAGTATCTTTCCTACTTTGAATTTTGCCACTAGAGCTCTAAATACTTTTTATATATTGTTGTTGTTTTTAAAGCAAAACTTCACTTATCTCATCTGTTGGTAGAACTGTAGCAGAACTTAAGACAACTGGACATCCATCACAATTTATGAATATTATAATGATAGAGCCAGAAACAACTTTAGTGAGTAGAGTGTGTACACCGGTTACTTCTTTTTTTTTTTTTTTTGTGTGTGTGTGTGTGGGGGATGGGTGGTGGTAAGGAAACTGAGCTGGTCCAGTGAAGAGAATAAACTGTATGTCAGAGATTTTTAACAGGGTATGGCTCAGTTGCTGGTCCTCCTGATCCTCAGAATAAGTTTTCCAGCAGAAAATAATGTCAATTTTCCCCCCCACCCCCAATAAACTCTATATTTGTAAGTTAGATTAATATTCTCATTTTCTGTGCTCAGGATGTTTGAGCTCTACAGTGAATGCAGTGTGTGCATTTTTAGAAAATAATTCCAAAGAATTAGGTGTTTCTTTACAGCTCAAACCAGCTTTGTTAAAACCTCCCTCTGTCAAACAAGTTCCAATTTTACAAATGAATTTCTTTTTGATTACACAGAACTGCTTCCGTGCTATCTCATTAAAGATGACTATTTCTTCCTTGAAATTCTTAAATGTAACTGGAAGATGAGCTGCCAAAACCCCAAAATGCTGTTATGGAAGCAGATTTCTTTAAATTCAGGGTAAAATAGAAAATGCTGCCTTTGGAGAAAAAAAAGGCTTTTATTTGCGTTACCATTTTATTAAATTCTTCACTAACGGGGATACTTTTGGCAGTTAAAATATTTCAATAAAAATGTGTATAGAGGAGAAGGAAAAACTGGGGGTGGTAAGAGAGAAAAGCCTGTGAGGGCTTTCTATCAATGCTAAAAGGAAAAGTATTGGAACAAATTGTAAATTTAATAAGCACAGAGATGAAAAGGTATTTGAAAAGCTATAGTTCTTTGCCATCTTTGAAGGGCATGGCCAATGTAGTGGCTAAGGAAACTTGATTAGAATTGGCAAAAATATAATTTTAAAGAAGTAAAATATTAAAGTGCTGTTAAAATATTGATGAGAATTGGCTCCTGGTACAAATCTTCTGTCCCACACCTTTACATGATCCAAAAGACTTAAATTAATCTTAAAAGACTGATGGGTTTTGATGCAATGGGAGGACCGATTCTCTAAGCCTAAGATATCTAAAGAATATTCAGGTTCCTTCCACAAATCTGTAAAAATGAAATCAAAGAAGAGAATAAAGTCAATTGCAATGTCAATAACCAATTTTTTATAATACATATATTTCAGTTTCAGTGAGGTGTGTGATCCTTCAGCTGTTCTCAACTAAATGTTTCAGCTCCTGAGTATGAGAGGTAGAAAAATACTTTCCTTTTGTGTTCATTAAAATAACACTTTTGTTTAAAGATGCAGCCCTTCCAAGAAGTGGAAATCTCCTCCTCTAATTGGGGACTAGCAATAGATAGGATCTCTCTTTTACTTGAATTATTTAATTCTGTAAATTTTAAAAAGCCTCTCTCTCTCTCTCTCTCTCTCTCTCACTCGCTCTCTCACCCTCTCTCACTCTCTCTCTCTCTCTCTCTCTCTCACCCTCTCTCCATGTCCCAAGGTAAATACAGTAGATACAGTAGGAGTCCATTTTGGGACAAACTGGTCTGTATTTCCATGGAGAGTCTGCTATGGAAAATCTTACCCCAAACTGTTTGAACAAGTCAAGAGTGTATTGTTTCCAGTGCAATCTTATTGCCTAAGAAAAAGAGATGATATTTTCAAAATGCTTTTAAAAAATACTGTTCGGAGACAGGGTCAAGATTTTCTTGGTGTGCTGTATTCTGTAAAAAGGCATCATTTATCCCTAGTCCAGATGAATACCCTTACAATAGGCAGCAAAAAGGAATAGAGATATTCCTATAGAAACACACAATCTTGCTGATTATATAAATAACTCAATGAAAACTTGTACTGATGAAGGGCTTTCTAATGAGGCATTGAATCAGGCATTTTAACCCTAAATGGTGTGCAGTGAGCCAGAGAAATAGGGAAACCAAAATGAGGATTGTGAAAAACAAAATTCTGTCAAGTATATATGGAGATCTAATTGGCTTTATTAAGCAATTTATGAATCCGGCAGTATCTCATCGGGCAACTAGAAGGGTGCTCTGAGGCATTGTACAAAATGGGAGTGTTTCATAGTCAGAAGGAGGGTGGTGGCGGGCAAGAAAATATTAGCAAATAAAAGACTTATGTTTAGGTCAGGACACAGCTTTTTGGGGGCAAGCAACTGGCAAGGGTTTGAACATGCCTCCTCTTTGACTGGGGGATGGAGAGGCCTAGGTGACTGACAGAAAATTCCTACCTACCTGGTTGAATAAGATGACATTCTGTCTGAGTGGGGTTGAAACTGCAACTAGGTTAGGTATTAAATCTATTCAATCTGGGTTGATATCATGGGCATTAGCATGAGTGACACCATTTTGGGCCTGTCGTTTTCTCTTCAACAATGGAAACAAAAACACAAAAATAAAAGGGAACCAAAATAAGAATAGATATATGAGAACAAGGAAAAAAAAAAAGGAAGGGGACTGGGGTTTAAGAGCCCTTAAACCTCTCTCTGAAGTAAAGATACTTAATCTATTCATGTCATAAGGTTATAGGAAGGACAATAAATGATGGAGTCTATAATAATAAAAGCGTAATATGCTAATCAGACTAGACAGCTGGATGACCTTCCTGATGAAGCTGGGGCTGGGAGGGCTGAGTCCCTTGCATAAATTTTGTGCATTGGGTCTCAGTATAAATATAATAGTCTTAATTATTATTTGTTGGCTATACTTTTTCCTTTAACTTCCAGTGATTCAAAGCACAAGAAGTTAGGTTCCATTTCAATAACTCTTTGTATAAGTAACGATTTTCAGTGTGGAGATAGTGATCACTACAACACAATTCCAGAGAAATCTTACTTTGACAGAATTTGAGCTGTAAAAGAAATTAGCACTCAAGAGCAGGCAAGTTGCACTAAAATCAATTCTGAAGTAGAAATGGACATCTCTCTGAAGGCTTATCTGTATTATGCTGATCTATTTCAGGACAATAAATGTGCTCAAGATGGCAGCAGCGTCAGCCTCTCCTGCCTTATGTTACTGTTTCTAGCTGCCCTTGTTGTTTAATCAAAGCCACAGATTAAAAGTCCTTTCTGTAATAGAGTCAGCCGAATAGTAAAAGTCAAGATTATTATTTAGGGATTCTAGAATGTTACAAGAAAAGAGTAGTACAGGTAACCCAATGTGCTTTTTTTTTTTAATAGCCTAAAGCTAGACTATTTCTTGCCAATGTGGTATAAAATAGAATCTGTTTTCTGCTCTTAAATCTCTTTAGAGTTTTAAGCATTTAAATAATGTGGAATTATCCAGAAGAGATTTTAAAATATATATGTAAGAACTTGAAAAAGAGCAATGGAAAAACATAAAACTGCTGGAGAATTCTGTCTAAAGCCTCTTATCAGCAAACGTGCCTTTCTGATGGGCCAACATGTGAAAGTAGCGAGGCAAGCAGGTCGTTTCCAGGAATCAAAGATGGAAAGCTATGAGGAAGAGGAGGAAGCGCATCACACTCCTAGATGAAAGGAGAGTTGATGTTAGTCCTTTCTTACAGATTTCTCTTAAGAGAAATACACAAGAAAGATTCAGGATGAATTAATTTGAAGCCTCGTTTGGGGACTTAAAGAGATTGTTTTGAATGTCTGTTTCTCACAAATTCTGTTAATCCTTGCATGAGCTAAAGTCCTGCAGGCAAAACATATTAGTATCATAGAATGAATTTGGAAAGGGAATATATAACACGATTTCCTGAAAGAATAGGTGCTCCTCTAGGAAGATCAGGTTTTGAATCTACTTCTATGTAAAATCTTTAAACTCAAGTTGCTTCATCTGTAAAATGGGAATGAAAACATCTCACTTTTTTCACTATTTTTGTTAATTCTTACCTAAGGACATTTTTTCCATTGCTTTTCAGAGAGAGAGTAGAAAGCGGGGAGGGGAGGGGGTAGGGGGGAGGGGAGAGAAAGACAGATCAACTGGTTGACTCCATCACATGCCCCAAACAGGGACAGGGAACAAACTTGAAACTGAGGTACATGCCCTTGACCTGGAATCAAACCTGCCACCCTTTGGTGCACAGCCCAGCGCTCTAACCACTGGGATACATCACTCAGGGCTCCTCACTTTTCTTAATACAGGAGGCTGCTTCAAATGGTATCTTCAAGATAACATTCATCTCTGTGATATATTCCATGTCTAAACCTGAGTAAAAGACCATTTTCATTATCCTAAAATTGTCATTATTATGAATCTTCCCTTACCCTCCTTTCCCCATAATAGTTTGAATAGAACTCAAGGTATTGGTCCTAACTAGACTGAAACTGTAGAAGATAAACAGAGTTTACTATCACTTGTCCTAAACATCGCAGGCATTTCTTGCTGAGGCAGGACTTGTCTTTAATTGTGCTCTAATGGAACATGATTCTTCAAGTCATCAATTCCCAGGCATTTTGTGGTTATGAGATAATTATAGTTTGACATTGTTTTAAAAACTCCTAATTACAGATTTGTTAATTTGTTGATAATTCTTTAATATACCTTAAGCTATTTGAAATTTGAGAAAACCACAGAGTATTATTTTGAATTGGTTTGTTAGTCCTCTCTAACAATCCCTAGTTAGCCTGTTCATTGTTAAATGAGTTAGTTAGCCTGTTCATTGTTAAATGAGTTATGCACAAAATGTTCAAACTTAACAATTAACAAAGAAAATAGATTTTATCAAATGATGAAAGCAAAAAGAGAATTTTGATTACTTTTAAAAATAGTGTTTATTTTTTGTAATCTAACTCTGCACTAGTAATTGATTTTCTTGATTTGAGGTAGAATTCTTAGCTTTATTTCCTCATTAAATGATACATTCTGCTTTAATTTAGTCTTTCCTTGGTTCCAGATTTTATTGCCAGTGAATCAGAATTTTTAAAAAAGAATGACAAATTCTAAAGAATGAACATTTCTTTTAATGACTTTGAATGAAATTCAGTTTTGAAAGACTTGACCCTCTACTTTTTAAACTTTCAATCTAGAGTGTAGGAAGCAGAGTGTGGCAACTCTTAACCCAGCCAAGGAATGCTAGCATACAGATGGAGAAGCAGGGCTCTGGTTCAAATTGGTTTATTTTCTGTTTTACCCATATTCTTGGTTTGTCTCATTTATGTTTAGAATGGCTTTATTGTCAGTTTATACTTACATATAATAAATTCAGTTTGTATTTTACTTATGCAAAAAGTAATGAATACATTCTTGTTAATAGTTATAGTCCTTCATCATGCTTTTGTTGTTGTTATTATTTTTTAATCCTCACCTGAGCATATTTTTTCCATTGATTTTTTTTTTTGGAAAGAATGAGAGGGAGAAGGAGGAGAGAGAAAGAGAGGGAGAGAAACATCAACACAAGAGAGACACATCAATCGGTTGCCTCCTGCTCTTGCCCTGATGGAGGCTGGGGATTGAACCTGCAACCAAGGTACAAGCCCTTGACCAGGAATCAAACCTAAGACCCTGCAGCCCTTGGACCAATACTCTAACCACTGAACAACCAGCCAGGGCCATTGTACTTTTATTACTGACTTAGACTAACCCTGATTTGAGCTATGTCATTCCAATTTTTATACACACTCTCACACAAATACACTAATAAATGCATTTTTAGTGAATAGGGCTTTCTTTTTCATTGTGTTTATTTAGTGTTTTTCCATATTTACCAGCTCTTTAAATGTACATTATTACTACTTTCAACACTAACCTAACTATCATTTTGATTCCTAAGAGTTTTGAATATTTTTTTCTTTATTGTTGAAAGTATTACAAATAGTAGTACATGTCTTATTTTTTTCCCTCCTATTGACCTCCCCCCGGCCTTCACTACCCCCCAGTACATGCACTCACCTGTCCCCACCCCCCAGTGTTTTATAATCAATGGATACAATGCATATATGTATATACATATATATATATATACACACAAGTCCTTCGTTTGATCTCTTACAGACCCCTCCACCCTAACCTCCCCTGCCTTCCCACTGTAGTATGACAGTCTGTTCACTGCTTCCTTGTCTCTGTATCTGTCTCCTTCCAGCCCCACCTGATTCTTTTTAAAAACATCTTGCCTCTGCAGATTAGAAATAAACCTATAAGAAAAAAAATGTTTGAGTCCCAATTTCAGTGTTCAATAGTTCTGAGTCCCAGTTTCAATGTCAAACAGTTCTTTATGTGTACATGTCAGCAATGTGGATAAATGGTGGCAATGCAGGTCCTACCCTCTCTGGTTTGGTCCTAGGCATCCTGTAGCGAGGCACAGCTGCTGACTGGTAGCATGGCAAGGCGTCATCAGAGTCTTCCATCTCTAGACAGTTTCTTCTCTTGTCTTCATGGTTGGAGCAGACCTGTCAATTCCTCTCCATTGCAGGAGTCCACTTGGTCTTGGAGTTGTTTTCTTTTTCTTCTTCTTCCTCTTCTTAAAGAGTACCTTTCAGCATTTCATATAATACTGGTTTGGTGTTGATGAACTCCTTTAGCTTTTTCTTATTTGTGAAGCTCTTTATCTGACCTTCAATTCTGAATGATAGCTTTGCTAGGTAGAGTAATCTTGGTTGTAGGTTCTTGCTATTCATCTATTTAACTATTTTTGCCACTCTGGTCCGGCCTGCATAGCATCTGATGAGAAATCAGCTGACAATCGTTTGGGTGCTCTCTTGTAGGTAATTAAATGATTTTCTCTTGCTGCTTTTAATATTCTCTTTGTCTTTTGCTCTTGGTGTTTTAATTATGATGTGTCTTGGTGTGGTCCTCTTTGGATTCCTTTTGTTTGGGGTTCTGTGCGCTTTTAAACATTTTCATGTTAGAACTTATAGATAAATGCTTGTTTAGTTTAAAAAAATACATAATCCCCACTCCTATACATTACACTGATACTGTTTTTGTTCAGGTACCAGAAATGTCTCTTCAGTTTAATGCATGTAAAATGAGTACCTCTTTATTTAGGTAGTCATTCACCCGTCTAAGGGACAGTTATTTGCAAATTTTACTATTATGTAATGTACAATGACAATACCCGGTGGAGAAGTATTTTAGTCTAGTCTACTACATGTAGAAACAAAGGACTGGGTCATGAGCATTTAAACTGTGTTGGAGAATGCTATATTGTTCCAGCAAGGCTTAGCATGCCCACCATAAAGTGTGTGGATGCTTCGTTTCCCACATCTTCACTAATACTGCTATCACTAACCATCTTGAACATTGTTAACCTGATCGGACAGAAATGAGATCTTATTATTGTTTTAATTTGCTTTTTAGTTATTACCAGTGAATTGGAAGATCTTTCTCTTTTATTTCTTCTTCACATTGCCTTTTGATAATCTTTTCATTATTAATCTCCTTTTTGATTTAGAGAAGTTCTTAATCTAGTTCAGATCAGTTTGCCACTTGCTTTTAATTTCACAAATGGTGTCTCTTTGAAATCTCAGATTTTGCATGGCATTAAAGGTATAGGTATAAACATTATTTTCTGATTTGATTATTATTAAGTTTTTCATGCTTTGTGCACAGGTTTATTCTAAAAATTATATCTAATAAATAGACTTTACAGATTAGGAGTATATAAGTGCTTTTCACTGTAAAAGTAGTATACTAGTAAATGGGATCTTAGAAAAAGAAATGGAAACCATTGACAATAACTTCATGCCTCTCAAAGGAACATGCTATTAAGGATAAAGCCTCTCTCTTATTTAATATTCCAAAAATATTTGGAATATCACTCAAAATTGGTACATTTTAGTTTTCTTAATATACACACCATTAATTTTTATACATCTTTTTCTTGGTGTTTGTAATTCTCTCATGTGAAAACAATTCTTTAGTTACCTGTAGGATAGAAAGGCAGGTTAATCATCAAAATTAGAAGAACTTAACTTTGAGATATCTGACTTTAATGTTTATATGCCTATCAATAGGACTCAATTAGCAGACATATATGAAGTATTTCATTTATTGAGATGCTACAGATTTTGGACCTGGAAGCACTATTCATTGGAACTCGCATGGTTCTTCAGTCATTGGCCTTATTTGAAGAGCATCTCGCTACTTCTGACTCTTTTCATGGAGCACATCATTAGTAAGTCTTCCTGAAATCTGGGGTTCACATACAAATTGAGCCTGACATTCCCACCGAAAGGTGAGTTTTAAAGTGGGTGGGATTCTACAGAAAGTACTGTTTCTTGGTGGGGCATGAGGAGAAATGTATATTCTTCCCAGGTGGCTCAGAGAAATGAGGAAGAGGTTTTTGAAAAAGCCATTAACCCTGAAAAGGCTTATTATCAATACAACAATGTGACTATTATGTGACACAGAATAATGTGTAGTAAGGCCTTTCAAGATCAGTTAACTGCCACAGTGAGAGTTATTTTAAGATACTAGAGACTTCCTTAGGTTTTTCTCAATGCAGCAGTATTTTTAAAATGATAGATTAGAACGTTTAGAATAAGGACAGGTGGGGAGAGCGATGGGAAATGCCAGCTTTGGAGTGTGTAGTTGGTAGAAAAGTATCTCTGAAAATTCTGCCCTGAAGGATGAAATGCACTAACATGCTGGCTGGGCTCATTTGCTGCAACTTTCTCGTCTGGTTTCCCATTACTGAAGGGTCCACTAGCCCTCTTCACTGCCGGTGGATTAGAGAGCCTTGCCAATATTCCAACACAAGAATTGGCGCTCATCTCATTTACATCTCTTGCTTGCTTAAAACAAACAGAAAACAAACCTTGATATTAAAACCCATTTTCTTTTGGATGCACTGGGAAGCTTATGTCATGTGTCCATGACAGCAACCCACACATCTAAGCCCTGACATTAATGTCTGCTAAGAATAACGCATGGATTTCAAACTTAATATTGGTATAGTGTAACTCAGCATGATTGTGATCATCCTCTCTTAAGTAAATCTGCAAGCCATGCTGAGGTCTGGGTGCACTTAAATAGCAGACATAAAAATTGTATTTTACGAAACTGGAGTGACTATCACGGTTGTCTAAGTTTATGTGCTTATTATGTCCAAGATAAACCACCAGTAACTATGTGGTTCTATCTTTTGAAGTAACACCAAGTTGGTAATTTAAAGGAGGAGTGGGTAGGGTTGATAATATACTTTAGTCAGTAAATAGTTCAGTTCAGCATGGCCTTTGAATTTAAATGGTATGGGGTGGACTGTAATTGAAATTACATAGCAGCAGGAATGAAAATATTTTCTGTGAAAAATGAGTGGCCAAGACCATTAAACTAGTTTTTATGAAAGAAAATGTGTTTTCTCCCACAGAGACCACTGTTGATCACTTTAACAACAACCGGAATAATGGAGTGGCTTGTCAAAGTTTTCAGTTGACATTTAGGAGTATTTTTGATTTAAGGGTGACAATTAAAAGGTGGTTTAATGCCATGTTAGGGAAAATAGAGCCTCTAATCTTATACTATACAGGATTGTGGTTATGGAAAAGAAAATGACTTGAAATTACAGAACAAATTATGCTTACTTTTAGACACTCTCTGGGGAAAAAAAGCAAGCACTGGAATTGTTGAGTATGATAAACTGAGAACCAATGTGTGAAAATCAAAGTGACCAATTAACACATATTTCTATCTACAATTTCCATACCTGATTTTTGCCCCTTTAAAAATACTTCAAGGTACCTGCAGGCTTAACATTTTATCAGAATTTATTTAGCCTCAGATAAGTAAATATTATTGTAGCCTTTTACAATATTATTGTAGCTGTTTAGAAAAGATTAGCATCTCTACAGGGTGCCATGCTCATTATGGTCTATGTAATGGCCCTTGTGGTGTTGTGAGGTACATCCTATGCCATCTGGTATCCCCTCCCCAATAGATACTGGTATAAAGTAACTCACCTTCTGGATTTTAGATGAGGAGCTTTGTTGGTTTGGTGAGCCTGGGTGATGGTGGCCATTTTGTAGGCCCTCAATGATGTAATTCATTGTGCTGTTAGATTAATCAACTCTGCATCAATCTCTCTCCAGATTCTTGTATGTGGCATAATCAATGATCTTAGTCTTTAAGACCCTTTTTGTTGCTTGTTACTAAAGACATTCTAATGAACATAGTGGCCATTTTCTCCATCTTTGGACTTATCCAACTAGCTAGGCTAATATTTGTCCTGTCCGTAATTCTAATATGACATTGTTTATTAGCAGCCATGTCTTGAAACTTTTCATTTGGAATTGGTTTCATGCATTTGAAGTGAGAGGGTAGTAGCACTGGCAGCCCTGGAAAATGCTGCAATGTGAATTTCAAGCCTTGTGAAACTTGTTTTTAGCAAAGGCAGCTTTGGTTCTATCTTACACCAGTTTGCAAGAGTCTCTTTTCCTTCCTGAGGTGCACACCATAACTTGAAAGCTGATGGCAAAAGTACATTCGGCATTCCGAAATCTTCCTTGCAACTCCCACATGAAGTCACTCCAGCTCTGTGAAATCAAGAGCTTCTTTCATCTCTTCTTCCGACTGGGAATGTGTCATTAAGCAGAGCAGCTCAGACTGTGCCTGAGGGAAGGTCAAAACCGAAGTGATTTTCTTATTTATCTTCCGCCCACATTATTTTTCAAACAAAATGACATCTAATCATTTTTAAGGAGTTGAGTATATTTTAATTTAGTCTTTGGCTTCTCAGAAATAAATAGGAATTCATACACTTACAGACTCTAAAGTTGACTATGACTATACAGCATAACTAATACAGTCAGTTGTCACCTCCTAGTTGTTATGAAACTATTATTGCATAAACCTAAGGAAGTTATCTATGTTTCCCTTAATTATCTCAAGTTTTTGTTATTAGTGGTTAAAATCTTAGTCAAATTGAGATTTAGTTACTCATTTAAAAACAATACTTATTCCTTACTGTGGTGAGTTGGTTTATACTAAATAGGCAATAACTCTCTGGCCTTCAATAAGAATCCCTTATTGAATGTGATCTTTCATCTATGAAGTCCATGTTCTTTTTACCAAGGAATGTTCTCTGTTATTAGTTTCAATTGGGAATGCCCTAATCATCTTTAGGAACTCAGCTTAAGGTATTATTTTTTAGATAAGGATATAACAATTTTCCTACTGTGCAAGATAGTGATGTGATTAATAGTGGCAAAAATATATACTCAACAAAAGGTAGTTCTCTGCTCCAACTAGACTTTAATCCTTATTTAGGTGGGACTGTGGTCTTATTTATTGATATTTAGTAGATACTTTTAAAATACTTTCCGAGTGAGGTAGGAAAAGTGGCTTTTTCCAGATCACTCTAAATTCCAGCAACATACTGTATTATACAGACATCATGATGAATCAAAACAACTATCATGTGTCCAGTTGTACACACACCATCCTCAGGCAATTACACATAAATGGGGATCAACTTCGCGATTGGTGGAGGGTGAACCAATTGGTGACCAGTTTGCAAGAGAGAATAGGAATAGGGAAGCAGAAGCTGCACAAGTTTCTGGAGGCTGAAGGGACCCAAAGCCATCAGACTGGTATAAAGATTACTATGAAGCTGAAGATAGTTGAGATACAGCTGATACACAAAGAAGCTCTTTCTGAGCCTTTTGTATCTGATTAAAGGCATACCTTTCGGAGAATGAAGCTGCCAGAAATCTCCTTTTTGAGGGAGCTTCCAGACAGAAAGGACACTGGCCATTAGCAATGGAATAAGAAATTGCATAAACAAACTTTATCAGAAGCCTCTCTATCTTTCATTTCTTCCACTTAGAAGTCTTTCTCAAAGAAACCTATCTTCTCTCCCTCCCCTTTTGGAGATCCATTTCTCATTGAGTGAATTAATTTTTCCTCTTGTTAATCTGTCGTCAATTAATTCACAAGCCCCAAGCACCTACATGGGTAGAGGAAAAGTTTTCCTTCCAAGCAGATCTGGGTTCAGAATGACACAATGTTAGCTTTGACACATTCTATTGGTGAAAGCAAGTCACAGGGCCACCTTGGATTCAAGCGATAAAGAAATAGACTTGATCTCTTGACAAGAATAGCTGTAAAATATTGTTGCCATTTTCCCAGTCCACCACCATATTTCTAGTGTGAGGATGAAAATAAAATTTCTTATAGAAAAAAAATCGGTACTCTTACAGAATTAATAATGATTAATGTCTTTACTTGTTCATTAAGGTCCTACCAGACTATTTCTACCTTAATTATAAAATAAGGGACCTCATTGTGCTCCAGCTAAGAGACACTAAGGTTCAATTCCTTCAGAA
The DNA here is from genome assembly GCA_004026805.1 of Lasiurus borealis. Taxonomy (NCBI): domain Eukaryota; kingdom Metazoa; phylum Chordata; class Mammalia; order Chiroptera; family Vespertilionidae; genus Lasiurus; species Lasiurus borealis. The sequence continues at coordinate 22,919 of PVJN01014507.1, read as the reverse complement.
CACTGCACTAAAATGCCCACATTATTATTTTTTAAACTGCAAACACGCTTTTGGTGTGGGAATTCTAAGGAGCTATTGCATACATAAACTTTCATGCAAAATATTGTGATCAGCAACATAAAGGAAGTATATTTTTAGGTTCACATGTCCAATGATCAGGGTCCAATTCTATGGTTTTGTTTGGACAGCGACAGATTTTCTATATTTAGATGATGCAGGTTCCATCACTCTTAAACATGGCTATAAATATAATATTATGTAAGATACTGTATTTTACCTAAGGGCTCTTTTTACACATAAGGTAGAAATCAAACAGAAGGGAAATTTTCACATCAGTTTTCTTTAAAACAAGAGCAATTATTCTATCAATATATTTATAACTGTAACTGCTATTATCAGATTCTGTGGATGGAGCTCATTAGGAGAGTGAGTTCTACTTTAAACATATGAATAGGAGACTTATTTGAAACAATTCATTTAACTAATGCAGATGAGCATGGACCAAGATGGGCAATCTGACTAGAGCACTAAGGAGAAGCCTTGAACTCCATTGGCTGGGCCAAGGGTACAGACTCATCCATTTTTTAAGGGGGTAGAGCTGAGTCAGGCTGAGGAAGAAATTGCTGCATCTCTGTTCCATTTCCATTGTGAGCAGAATTAGAATGAACATGACTGGAAGTTTCATGATTTAGTTCAGATTATTTATTTAACTTTATTTTGTTAAGTTCTAATATGTTTTAATTAAAATTAATAACAAAACTTTCAGCAAAGACCTCAGCTTTTGGGAAAGTGGTTAAATGATTGTATCACCCTTAAAAGCAGAAATAGTGTTTCTTAGAATAAATGATGAATGATACTCAGCTTTGGAAATTTTCACATTCTTTGGAAATATTTGTTTTTATTTAAAAATATATGCAATAATGCATTATCATCTATTTTTTTCCAAACAGATGAAGAAAATCAAGTGTTAGGAGAGAATAAAATTATCTCAGATTGAGCCATTCATATCATAGTTTGGTCTTCTTAAGACAGTCTGATAATATCTTATTCTCGATCTATTAAAATCATAATATTTTAGAATTTTTAGATTTAAGCTCATAAATATTCTGAATATATTACTGAAGTATGCTACTTAATCAAATCACCATAAAGTAATAGAATTACTCTTTAGCTCTCAATGATACAAAGAAGTACTATCTTTTCTCTGTTTAAAAAAGCATATTTAAGTACCTTTTCACTCAACAGTCAGCATCATCCAGTGTTGATCAGCAGAGTCATATGCTCATGTTAATTTTTCCCAGAACCCACTGAAACATGTGCTCGGTGGCTTCCATTTGATCATATTTCCTTTAATAATTGAATTAAGAACAGTGACTAAAACCTGCTCTTTGAAAAGACTGTATATGGAATGACATTCAGGAGAAATTATTTATTTCCTTAGTAACTTTCTTCCTTACTTTATACATAGCTGATACTTATCAGCACCTGTCAATGTATTTTTCCTCAATCTACATTCCAGCTCATGGATTTTTAGCATGACTGATGGAAGGAAGTTTTCTAGACAAGTTAGGCAGGGAAAGCCTCTATTACAAATGATATTTAGCCAAGACCTAAAGCAAGAGAAAGACTAGGGCATTCACATACCTGGAGGAAGAACAGAGGAATTAATCAGAACAGAGAGTCTAAATGAGTATATGATTGACTTGCTGATAGGACAGCTATGGGACCTGAGGAGATGGAGGAGCAAGGGTGGGCAATCGATCAGAGAGGTAATGGTGGCCAGATTGTGTAAAGTTTTGTGGAACATGGTAAGGAGTTTATATTTTATTCTAAGTGTAAAGGGAAACTATTGAAGAGGTGATTGAAGAGAAATCACTTAATTGATTTGCATTTTTAAAAGATCACCCTACCTGTTGTCTGGAGAATGGTCTGTAGGAGGCATGAGTGGAAACTTTAGAGGTCTATTGGATATAGTCTGGATTCATGTTGATGGTGGGTTGACCTAGGGAAGTGATTTGTAATCTGAAGTGATTTAGCTTCAAAATCACCTGGGTGGCTTGTTAAAACATAATTTTTGGACTCCATCCTCAGAGTTTTGATTTAGTGAGTCTGGTGGGACCAAAGAACTTAAATTCTAACAAATCCCCAAATAATGCTGATAATTGCCTGGTGATCATTCTTTGAGAACTATTCAATGATTAGTGGAGAAAGTGTTGAGAAGTGGTTACATTCTAGATATATTTTAAAGTAGAGCCAGAAGTTTTACGTGATTGTATGTAGTGTTTAAGGTAAAAGAGTCAAAGATAATTGTAAGGTGGGTTTTTGTTTTTTTTTTTTTTTTTCCCTAAGAAACTGAGTAAAGTAGTTGGGGAAGAAGCAGATTTTATTTTGAAGGTTGAATCAAAGCTTTACCTCGATGAATGCTGGTTTGATCCATGAAACAAGTCCAGTGATCGTTTCTATCATATCTTCCTCTCCTAGAAAGTACTCTAGGTTGATCTCTGTTAATCCTTTAATATTTTCCTCTTCCATGACACAGCAAGAAATAGAATTATTAATCCTTAAAGCCTTCCAGAAGTGGTTCCTCAAATTTATTTCCCTTTTCTAATGGGCCCATTCATTTTTTGACAAAAAGTTCTAAGATTTAATGAAGCTACTTCTTCAATAACTTTATGAACCTTTAATCACGGAGCCAATTTCTTGAAATCAATCAACTTTTTTTTTTCTTTCTCTCTGTTCTGTTGGCTCTATTGCTCTGAAATAACCTACTCAGTATGACCAACAAGCATAGGTTGCATTCTTTTTTATATGTAAACACAGTATTATAATTTTTGAGGAAAATAAATTATGCTATGTATTAAAAATTCAAATAATACAGAGATGTAAAAGCAAAGTGTAAAAACCACTCCCAAATAACTCTGTGTTAATTGTGCTACTATTTTGATGAACATCTTTTTGGAACTTTCTCTTCGTACTCTTTATGACCCACTTTTTTCCCCAGTCAACCATATGTCATGAGCCCCTCTCTATGCCAATACATATAGGTGATTTAAAATAAGGCATAGCATTTCATGGGCATAGAAGTTTGTTTCAATCGTGTATGCATGTGGGGCTACTATGAAATCTTATCTCATAAAATTACATTTTATTCTTCTGTGGTTTCTCCTTATGCTGAAATCCCTTAAGTGGAATTTCTGGATAAGGTTATTTTTGAAATAAGAAAATTCAAGGTCAGAAAGATTTTTCAGATGTCACAAGGAGTATAAGCTTGGTCAGAATTCACAACCAAGGTCTCTCAAGTTTTCCTCTAGACCACTAAGTAGTTTTTCTTAATACATGTCTCACTGAAAAAGTTCCATTCACTGTAGCAAATTTATATAGTCTACTGAGACCACAGCCATGACAGAGCCTCAGATTTTATTTACTGTAATCACCTACTATAAGAGAGAGCTAAATCTGCTGGTGGAGTGGTTTCCTATAGCATTTTTATTTATATTTCAAAAGAGGATAGAAATCCAGGGGGTTGCATATCAGCCTCCTTTAGATGGAATACATGTGAAGTGACTGGGTGGCCGCCTTTTGATCATTTTGATAATCTTACATACAAAAACACAGATCTGATCACCACTGCCTGCTTCTGGGGTGTAGAATTTTGTGAAATAATAACATTCATATGGAGAAAGGCTATGGAGTTTCTAAAGAAAACAATAGCTATTTGTGGGGCTAATGAGCAAGTTTTCTGTCCAGGACTTTAATGGTCTGGAATAAAAAATCTTGCATTTCATTCAAGATAATCAATGTGTTTTAGAATTTTAGTCTAAGTACTTTTACTCCTCTAAATAAAATGATCTGGGTACTCAGCCAACAACTTACAAAGTAGGTGCTCAAGAAATATTTATTAAGGAAAGAAAAAGCTTGATCTGGTAAGGTGAATTATTCATATTCATTTATATTATTAACACAAAGGTATTGATCCTTCTTGTAATTGAAAATTTAGTAGTAAACATGTTTATCTTTCCCCTAGGAGATAAAACTAGAGTTAGCTCATAGGCCAGCACTATTCAATATGGTAGCCATTAGCCGCCTGTGGCTATTGAAATTCAAGTTAATTAAAATTTAAAATTCACTTTCTCAATCACAACAGCAGTATTTCAAGGGCTCAGTAGCCGCACAGGGCTAGTGGCTACCATATTGGCACAAATATCAGACATTTCTATTATTGCAGAAGAACTGTTGGATAAGGCCATTTAGGTGATACTCAGTGATTAAACATTTCTTTATAGAGGAAATGAAAAGGAATCTTAAAGCTATATCAACATAGTTACTGACAATGAACTTTTCTTTTAAATTAAGTTGCTATTGCTGAGGCTATGGATGTTTACACATGTGATTAACCATTAGATTGGGAAATTTCCCCAATTTATTATTACCATTTTTGTCTTTTTATCTAGCTAGCCTCTTCCCTTAAGCATCTGTTTCCAGTAAATACGCTTCATATTCTGCAGCCACCCAACCCCCCCTCCAGAAGTCCTGTACAATCACAGAAGAGGCTGAGCTCTTTAAATATCACGGAAATCAAGAATCTGGTTCATGGGGCCCATTCATGCCTCTTTTAGGGTTCGTTTCATGTGGCCTTTTAGAATTACCCAATTTGAAATATGGCTTATTGATGCAGATAATAAAAATATGTTTTTCTTCACCCTGAATTAGACATTTTAAATGCAAGATTTAAATTATAATTGGCATAGTCAGACAAGATCCAAGGTGTAAGTTTTCTTGGCAGAGACTATCTTCCTAATTGTAGATGTAAACAAGCAGTGGACTTCCAACCAAATCCCCAGGACTGTCACAGTATCCAGTAAGGCAGGTATGTACGGCCTTCTTTGTCTAAGATTGCTTCCCCTTTATTTTTCTTTCTCATATAAAGAAAAATGTACAGTAATAAAAGCCAGTTCATGATCAAATTCTGTCTATAATTGGCAAAAAAAAATCCAAAGAGTCTTTTAAATTAATGTGGAGAAGAGTTCATGTTTTATAACTATTTTTTTGTCCTTTCCCTTCCCAAATTTTTAGCACAATGAGGTCTTTCATACTAAATGTGTGAAGAGAAACAATTTTAATTCATTTTCATATTTATATTTTATATTTTGTTTGGGCCCAAACAAAACCCAAGTCATTTGTCAAGGGATAAAAAAAGTGTAAAATTAGCTTGCACTGTAAACAAATAGTAATTAAAAAACTTCCCTACCTGAATTATTGGTACTTTTTAATGTCGACATCACCGTTCAGCTCTTCCCATGCCTTTGTGGAGTTTTTCAGAAAGCAAGACTAAGAGAAGTGTTAATGAATTTCAGAAGGTCCTGCTTTTATTGGGAACCACTTTGCTGCGTTACCACATTTGTTTCCTACTTTAAATGAGAGACAACCAAAAAGAATATTGATACGGTCCCCGATTTTGCCCAAAGTCATTTGTCAGAATTACTTCCCTTTTGGGACTCAAGTTTACTGCACAAGGTCTTGAGTGTAATTAGGGAAAAAGTTATATATTTTTTTCATTCTATGTTTGTCTCATACAAACAGGAACTGGGGATGCAGGCATGGATGCTGATTTCCCAGGACAGCCTCTGCAACGCTCCACCTGCCACGGTGGGAAGAGTGTAGCTTTTGAAGTCAGAGACTGTTTTGCTTTTTACTGGCTGTTCAACCTCGCATACATTATTTCATTTCTCTAGTTTCATTTCTCTTGTCTGGAAAATAGGGATGGTCTGTTTACCTCGTAGGCCTGGTGAGGATTGTAGAATGTCATAAACAGAACACATCTGAATAGCATCTGGCCAATGGTCCGTGCACGGTAAAGGAATGTTGCTATTTTTAAAGAGATTAAGTTTATGCAGAGGCATTGAGGCTTTAGCAGTGCAAAAGGTTAATTTTCCCCACAAAGGATTTTTTTTCCCTTAAATTTGCAATGCTTTCATTATGGTGGCAGGAAAAAATGGTTGGGGCATACAGAAACATCACTTTTCCTTGTCCCTTTACAAGTATCTGAAGCTAATATTTTAAGCTGCGAAGAATGCTCAGTGACTGATGCTTCAGAGGCTATCTACACACCTATCATGGAAAATGTCAATTTGTTCATTTAAATGAGATCCTGTGTAGTGATTACAATCATTCTTGTGTGAAAATATTGACTGATTCTAGGTCCAGGCTGACAAGTGACATTGGAGCACACTGATATAACATGATGACAACTAAGGATTGAATAAAATATATAGGCGTGTTACTTTAAAAAATGATTAAAGTTTATGAACGAAGTGCACATATGATACTAGTTAATGTTTTTACTAGTCATAATTTTTTTTTTAGCTATTTGCTTTTAGCCATGTTATAGCTTTTTGAAAAATACATTTGAAATACAGGTTAATTTTGAAACAACTATACATGTACAATAGGATTTGGTGGGGCCCCTTGGCATGGCCTGAGAGGATCAGGCAGAAATCAGCTCTCTGACATCCCCGAGGGGTTCCGGATTGTGAGAGAGTATAGGCCAGGCCGAGAAACCCCACCAGTGCACCATCAGGGTCAGGGAGGGTCCATGGAAGGGCTCCAAGGTGTTTGTGGCCTGTCTCACCAAGTCCTGATGGGCCGGAACCCAGCAGCAAGCTAACCTACCAGTTGGAGCATCACCCCCCTGGTGGTCAGTGCACATCATAGCAACTGGTCAAATAGTCGAATGAACAGTCAGATACTTTGCTTTTATTATACAGAATAGTGGAACTGAACAAGTACGTAAGTGCTGGTGGGTATTTTATCTCTGTTGGAGTGGGGAGATTACAGACAAGCAATGGGAAAAAAGACTAGAATGACACTGGTGGTTATAGATTAGAGTTGGGCACATTAGCATAATCTCATGTTTTATCTCATATGGACAGCTATTTATAGATATGTGCATCTATATCATTTAGTACAGTGGTTGGCAAACTACGGCTTGCAAGCCACATGCGGCTCTTGAGCCACCGTTTGTCACTCTGTTGACTAATGCGTTTGCCGAACACTGGTTTAGTATATACCTACCTATTTCCTTAGAGGGACATTCTATAAAATAACCGTTTCATACTCCTCAAAACTATCAAGGTAATAAAAAACAAAGGAAGTCTGAGCAATTATCCCAATCTACAGGAGCTTAAGGATGCCTGATGATTAAGTTCAATGTGGTATCCTGGATGGGATCCTAGAACAGAGAAGGGATATTAAACAAAAATGAAGGGAATCTGAATAAAATATGGATTTATGTTAATGATAATATATGGATTTAATTAATAATAATTTATCAGAGCCAGGTCTCTACCACCCAATCATATCAGATAATGGGTGGCCTGACAGAGGGTATAGCTTTCACACTTGAACATGCTTTGATAACTTTCAGTTGATATTAGGCATTTTATAATTAGTTTTTAAATTATCTTGTTGATATTTTCTTCAGAATTTTTCAAGTTTTAAAAAATTAATCTTTGTTCCCTTTGGCTCTAAATAAATTAAAGTAGATTATAATGATCTCCTTATTTGCTAATATCTTCATAAATTTTTTATTTTTGCAAAATAAACACCAGTGAACATTTTAGCAGCTTGCTTGCTCCATGTGTACTTTAGAGTTATGTTGCATAATTTTGCAAGTTAAACACACACTAAGTGTTTATATCTCTACAAAAGTCATAGGTTGAAACTTAATCCCCAGTGTGATAGTATTTGGAGTTGGAGCCTTTGGGAATTTATTAGATAACTAGAAGCCCAGGGCATGAGTTCGTGCATGGATGGGGTCTTGAGGCGGGTGAGGGTGGGTGGGATGCAATTGGCCATCCGGATGGGCGCTGGGACACCCTTGCCAGCACGGGATCTATCTTGATCCATCCCACTGACATTTGCACTAGTGGTAGGGAGCCACCTGTCGGCCACTTTTATATTGTTTCTTCCTTGTGGAGCGTCTAGGGAGGGGAAGTGGCCACAGTGCCCAAGGCCGACTTCCAGAAGGCCAGCAGTGCTGTCAGGATCATGCCAGCAGCACTGGTCCATCGGTGCCTGACCTGTACTCTGGAGATTGGAGCTGTAGGCCTACTGAGAGAGTGAATGGTTGCTGCCAGGCTGGTGGGGTGCCAGGACAAGTCGGTCAGCTGAGCAGTGCTCCCGCTATGGGAGTGCACTGACCACCAGGGGGAAGCTCCTGCATTGAGTGTCTGCCCTCTGGTGGTCAGTGCACATCATAGCCACCAGCCGACCCATTGTTCCAGTCATTCAGTCATAACAGTCGCTTAGGCTTTTATATCCTCCCTATATAATAAAAGCCTAATATGCTAAGTGTTTGGTTGTCCATTCAACCAATCAAAGCATAATATGCTAATGATATACTAAGGCCACACAACCACTCACTATGTGTGCACTGACCACCAGGGGGCAGATGCTTTGACTAGTATGTTAGCTTGCTGCTGGGGTCCGGCTGATCAGGACTGAGGGAGATGGGCTGGACATGCCCCGGAGCCCTCCTGAGGTCCCTCCCTGGATGGCCAACCTCCCACATCCCTCCCCAGCCCTCATCGTGCACCAGTGGGGTCCCTCAGCCTGGCCTGCACCCTAGCAATCTGGGACCCTTCAGGTGATGTCAGAGAGCCAGTTTTGGCCTTATCCCACAGGTGCATGAATTTGTGCACCAGGCCTCTAGCATATAGCTGAGGGTAAAGACCTCATGAATAGAATTAGTGCCCTTAGATTCCAGAGATCTCCCTCACTTCTTTCATCATGGAGGGGGCAGGGATATGGCAGTCGCCAGTCTATAAACCAGGCAGCAGTTTCTCACCAGACACCAAATATGCTGGTACCTTGATCCTGGACTCTTCCCCCCAACCCAATACTGAACTGTGAGAAATTTCTGTTGTTTATAAACCATGCAGTCTATGGTTATTCTATTATAAAAGCCCAAAGAGGCTGATGTTCCATTTCAAAACATTTTCAGGCAAATACTCCTTTTTTTATGCTTTGCTCTGTTTTGGCATTATTGAAAATAATTCATTTATTTTAATTATATAGTCTAGATTTGCCTTGAAGAACAAGAAGGAATTCAGTTGCACTATTGAAGTAAATAACCTGAATTTAACTCAAGAAATATTATCAAGCACACACAGTGCTAGGCATTTGATACGGCACAGCTATGTAAGGTTTTTGTAATGAAGTCTTGGAGGAGACAAAGATGCTGAAAAAAAAAAACCCCACCAGAACACAGACCCAAAATTCAGCCCTATGATCCTGGAGCTGCCGGAAGAGAGGGTACCACGCTGTGTTCTGAGGGGGCCTCACTGAGAGCAAATGATAGGCAGGGCAATGATTTTAGATTCCTAAATGAAAAACACATTGAACTTTGAGTAGTGGAGGAGCAACAGGAAGAGACGATGTATCCCAGGAAACGAAATTGGAAACACGGAGTTAAAATGTGGCAAGAGGAAACCCTGTTAATTTCTGGCAGTGCAAAGAATGACAAAGGGACGTTTATCATGCAACCCCCTTCCTATTTTAAGATGTGTACGAAGTTATTCATTTGGAGGGTGATCTCGTGTTATTTCAGGAACATAATCATGCTTATGAAGACTTCCATAGCTTTGTTTGTAATCTGGTCCTCATCTCTCTATCCCCCAAGCCCATCTTTCATTTTTCAACTGCCAATTCCACCACAGATGTTCGCAAGACTTATCTCTCAGGTTTGGGAATAAGTGATTATATAGTTTATTAAAGTAGTCACCAAATGAAAAATGGGCCATATTCTAAAATTTCAGCTAACAGCCAGGTAGGTGTTTGGAATTAAGAAGCCGAGCTATATAAGGTAGCAAGACAAGTTTCTGGTCATACTTAAAGGTATTCACTCAACATCCAATGAGAACATAGTACATATTTTTCAAAATTTGCAATCAGAAGGAAGAAGGAGAAAACAGGTTTAATTTTCTGATCTTGCCAGAGGCTCTTAGGAAAATCTTAAAACAGAAGTTCTCTCAAATGTCCTCCACCTTCCTTCTGCACATCCTCCATCTCCTAATATTGTTCTTCCCGGGTGCCTCATCTTCACAGATGTTGCCTTGCATTCCTCACGGGGGGGCAATCTATGGAGGGCTGCCTCCCTGCCTCCCAGAGAGTCGTAAATAGTGGGCCGGAATTGGCTTCTTCACGTTCTGTTTCCCTTCCTCCCTTTTTCATAAGACTTACCTTACATTTGCAGGATACTGTGAGTGGATTATAAAGGTTCAACTCTTCAAGAGGTGTTTGTATTTTAAAAAGATGATGTTGGATAATTCAAATGTATGTATTTGTACAGAAATGTAGATCAGTAAATTGAGATGATATTCAGAAAGCACAGAGCCAGGAACTTCCTAGAGGTGACGGCTCTTCTAATTGCTAGTGTAACAAAGTGAAAGTTAAAAAATAAAACGGCAGTAGGGAAAGATATGATGATGCATGAGGAGGGTGTGTAGTCATTTAGACCTTGTGAGGAGCTTTGAATCAGGGTGGGAAAATGGCTGTGTGGGGGAGAAGGTAGAGAGCTTTGGTAGTTTGGATAGAATAGTACTAGATTTTCTTCCTTTCTCTTTTTTCCAGTGACAGATTTCTTACAAGGTAGCATTTATAATCTTTCTTTGTTTCTATGTCCTTTGAAGAAGTAGAGCCATGCTGTTTCATGTTTCTGACAAAATGTTTATTTTTTGTATTTGAAACATTACAGTAGAATGCTAGTTGGGGGTTCTAGAGCCCTGACATTCCTCCACATTTTACTTATAACTTAAAGTTTACTGCAAGTGTCTTTTATAAGTATCTTTTATTGATTTCAGAGAGGTATGGAGAGGCAGAGAGAGATAAAAACATCGATGATGAGGGAGAATCATTGATCAGCTGCCTCCTGCATGGTCCACACTGGGGATTGAGCCTGCAACAGGTCGGTCATGTGCCCTTGACCAGAATCGAACCCAGGACCCTTCTGTCCACAGGGGGATGCTCTATCCACAGAGCCAAACCAGATAGGGCTACTGCAAGTTTTAAACTTCTTCCCATCCTCGTTGGAACCCATAGAAATTTAAAAATCCATTCTCTTAGGCGGTCCTTGATAGGTTTAAGTAGAGATGGAAGAAGTCATTTTTATGCCTTATACCTCGGTTTGAAATGTCATATTTTGTTTTCATGGTATTGTTTGTTTTCTTTTGTACATTTAAAAATCTCTGAGTACCAGAAAGAACGTAACACAAATGTAGACTCAGTTTACACAAAAAGTACGTGAATTGAGGGGAAGCAGTGATGCACTATTTTTGCATTATGTACTATATATGAAGGGTTGTTTTTTTTTTTCTTTTTTGGTTATGATTCTACCTTTTAATTTTTTAAAAGAGGATATTCCACTGTTTTTGGATAAGTTACACTTTCTTCTCAAGTTTCTCTTATGGATCTTAAGATGCTTTAAATCCTATATAATAAGGAGTTAAAATGCTAATTAGACCACACAGCAGAATGACTGTTCCAACAACCTTCCAGATGAAACCAGGGCTGCCAGGGCTGAGCCCCTTGCATGAATTTTGTGCATCAGGCCTCTAGGTTTATTACTAATATGTAGCACAGTTCAATATTTACTGGTCTTCCACATTATACAAATCTGAGTGCATATTCTTTTGTATTTTCAGTTTTATAGCAAACAATTTTAATTTTTCTACTTCACTTAGCCTTTTTCAATTGTCTGTTGAAAGTTTGGCCATTCTATTAAGCTTCATTCAATTTTCTGTTACAAATTTCACTTTCCTTCAAAACCCTTTCTTCAAAGTCCATCACTTCTCATGTTATTGCTCTTCATACAGACACTCATCAATATATGAAAGCAGCTATATTATGAATTTTGGCCGTCTGAGCTCTCCAACTGAGATACCACATCTGGTCCATTTCTACTTATAATTGCACCTGACCCTTCTGACTTTTCAACAGGCTGGGTAAGGAGAAATCTTGTGTTAGTTTCAGAAAAACTGCTTTACTTTCTTTCCTTCCTCATCAATAAAGAGATAACCTCCAAGCCACATAATCATTTCTTGTGGGCTTTTTTTTTTTACTTTTATAAGATTTTATTTGAGCCAAACTGATGATATACATAGGAAGCAAGATTTCAAATGCTTTTTTCTTTCTCTTCTGGATTTTTAACTGGGGACACACAAGGAATGTAACTTTCCAAAATCATGGGCATATGTAAATATTTTTTCTTAAAATACTAAATTGTGAAGATCAGTCTTTTTTTAAATTCGGAAGTCTGTCCTGATCTAAATATGTAGCATAGAATGTTCTCTCAATTTCTAAGATGAATATTACATCAAATTAGGGAGTTGATTAGAAACTAATATGGTGTTAATATAAGATTAGAACTTATGACAACCCCATTATGCTTCCAGGAATAGAAAAAGAAGGTTCACCATTTACTACGATCTTCGGTCTTAATGTAATCTGTAGTGAAACAATATTAGAAAAGGTGGTATGTCCAGAAGATGGATATGCTCATATGTCTGGTTATGCAGGCTTGAGCTAAATGCTTTGAAGGTGGCATGTAGAAAATCCTAGATTGGTGGTACTATTACTGATGAAGGTAATGGGGCAGTGTATTAACACATTTCTTCTGTCTCTTTTTTTTTTTTTTGTTTCTTTGTTAATCCTCACTCGAAGATATTTTTCTATTTTTTTTTTTAGAGAGAATGGAAGGGAGAGACACAGAGAAACATTGATGTAAGACAGACTGGTGGCCTCCCCCACATGCCCAAACTTGCATCCCAGGTATGTGCCTTTGCCTGGGAATCGAACCAGAGACTCTCGTGCTTGGACTAATGCTCCAACCATTGAGAAAACTGGCCAGGGCTTTCTGTCTCATTTTTTTTTAATATGCTTACTAAAGTCTATTCAGTGTAAATAATCACGTGTTCCTCTTATTAACTGATATTGGAGTTCCTTAGTTATGAAGAGCTCTATGTTCAAAAACAACATTCTTTGTGGCAGTCTAAATTGGTTTTCAGCATTTGCTTCAATTCTACTGATTAAGAAAATTTTGCAACTTCATAAAGATTCCATCTTTTCCCATTAAAGATGTATTATATGGAGAACAGAGGAAATGAACACGATCAAGCATGTATTTTATGCCTGTAAATCCCTTTTCTGTAATAATATAAATAACTATATTTTTTTTCATGGTTGTCAAATCTAATGTTTATTATAGTCCTATCATCTGAGTAAATTCATAGTCATGTTACTTATTAATTCTTAAGTGCTGTGTGAGAAAAATTCCCCTATTAGCAGATTTAGCCAGTTCTTTTAGTAAATAATAATGGGGCTAATATGAGGCAAAATTCGGTTTTTCAAATTCCAGATCCATGGTTCTACATAGTTACAGTTAAGTATCTTATGACAACTTTACAGATATACTTCCAAAATAGTGACTGACTGAAATTAACTTAATTTCCACTTGGCATTTACCTTCTAATTACTTAATAGCATCAGTAATATTCTTCACAAAGCAGGTTTCTAGAAGACAGTGAGTGGCTCAATGAAGATTAGCTACTGAAATGTTTTAGCAAAAACATTTCTGAAGTATTTGGAAACTGAAAAATTATTGTAAAAGATTCAACATCAAACTTGACAGTATGAATCAATAACAAAGGCAACAAATCAGTTGTGAAATTAAAAACCAATTTAGACAAAAGTGAATTTGCTGAAATACAAAATTAACCATCCTTTTCCCCGTGTTATTGTTTCCTGTTTGAAAGTCAGGAAATAGTGCCTGCCTTATTTTAATATCTGCATGGAGAAATTGGACTTTGCCATTAATGTAGCTGTATTATTTTCAAGATTAAAGGCATTTCCGTTTTCAAGAACCTGCTAATTCTTGAGATAAGAACTTCAACTGGACATGGCTTTCCTTTCTGTTCTATAAGGTCATTGAATTTACAGCAACTTCTGAGCTTCTGTCCTGAGTACTTTCTGAGTCCCTTGTACTTGTCAGAGCAGGGCAGATTTCATATCCCCACACCTTGCTTTGCATGTAGTAGGTCTGGCCCCTTCAGGTTAGACAACTGGCTCTTGTTCTGTAAAAGATGTCTGGAAGAAAAGAAGATTCCTCAAAGTCAGGTATAGGCCAGGAAAATTTCTTACATTTCCATAGTCTTTAAACTTGTAGACAAGATAGGCAAGACCAATAAGAGAATATACTATCATTAATTAGAATATATTGTTTACTGGGCACATTGTATGCCCATTTATTCTACAAATAACATTGTGATGTAAATGTTTTATAGATGAAGAACTTCTCAGAGTGGTTATAGTTTATGGGTAATAGCAGAATTGGCATCATATACAGATGGAACTGAGTCCAAAGCCGTTTGTATTTCCATGCTACTTCCATTTGTGAAAGGAGGAGGTAAGCCAATTAGAATAGTAAATGCCTGGGAGGCAGGTAATGATGCATATTACACAATAAAATGGGCTTCCTCTTGGAGGCTAGATTGACTGTGAATGTTTATGCAGCATCAAAGATAATACAAAAAGCATGGGTTTGTATTTATGTATGAAGATCTTTAGAAACCAATACATATGTCAGCCAGGCTTCGGTTCACGAGTCAGTGTCGATTCCATTTGAGCCAGGTAGATACCTTAATACCCAGATTGTTGTTTCATTCTAGAAATTGCGATCTAATTTGTCTAATTAGTGTAATACTTTCTAACTTATTTCTGTAAAAATGATTGTAGACTTGACAGATCACACAGACACCAGGGCTTTGAAAACGTCAATGCAAAAAAGTCCTTATCTACAAATTTTTTCACCCACCGAACGGTTTATTATTCCAACATGCAATTACCCAATAGGAAATTTCTACAGAGATGGATAGAACTGTTCTGACATAGACAAGCTGTTTTTACAAAAATGTGAGAGGGAGACCAAGACAGTTCCAAAAAATGGAGTGGCCTCGCCGGCTCACCTTCCCATAATTGTATGGTCAGCATCTAGCTCTGCCACACAGATTGAGAGCATAATTCATCTTGTTGATGCCAGTCCTGCCTTAAAGCTTGTGCTTGTGCTTGGAGATGAGCCTTATCGGTCAGATAGCAATTCGGTTAAATGAATTCAATTTGTTTCTCACTCTGTAGGTCTTATCTAATTTTATTCTCCGCAGGGAAGGAATTCTGGTTGGGGGGAGAGGAGGAGCACTTTTGTCATTTCACCAAAGTCTGTGGCAGGAAAAATTTCCATTCCTAGACGGAGGGAGAAGGTCAAGAGGACAGTGATCAGTTATGCTCAGAAGAGATTAATGACAGTGCACTTGGTTTTGTGGGAACAGATTCCATCACTGAGTGCATAACAACAAAAGTGGGCAAAGCTGAGCCTCTGTGTTCTCTTGTGTATATCTGGAATAAGAATTCAGACATTATGCATCTTCTTTAACAAGGAATGATTTGCAGGTAAGTCACTCACATGCTCCATAAGTATTGATTAACTTAGAACCCACCTGCCCAGAATGTTTATCGTTCTCATTATTTACTTTTTTTGTAAATAATAAAAATTAGAAACTAAACGGGTAAATTACTTTTGCTAATGCAGAAGAATGTTTAGGGGCACAGGCACTTTCATGAATACTATACATGACCAGTATCTCCCACTAATAAAAAATAATATGTTGGAAACTTTAGACTTTAATTTTCCTGTTTACTTGCTATTTTCACCCTGGTTTGGGATCTTAATATATCAGAGGTCAAAATGATTTAGTTAAACTTGCACTTCAGGAGAAAGATCTCTTTAGAAAATAGTGAATGTTGATTGTGTATTTTTCTGTTTCCTTAATATTTATTACATCGATGCCTCAGATACCAAACTGGGTGCTTAGGTGCCCAGTACACTGCAGTAAATTCACAGGGGTACCTCAGGAAATTTTAAATCTTTAGAGAAAAGACCAATCCTCAGCATCTGTTGGATATTACTTGAACTACTGGATCAAGATAGTTCACAGTTTCATCTTCAGATTATACTCCATTTTAAAAAATTATGCCATATGTTTGCAATTAGGAAGTTGCTGTGATAGAAAAAAAAGTACTTCAGAAAAGTCAATGTGGAGCAGTGTTGAAGGAGCTTAATTGAGAGAACATGACCACTAGTTGACCCATGAGCTAGACCCAGGCTATCAGGGGCTCCTCGATTCCTTTTCTGTCCTTGGAACAGACGTGCTGCCTACCATTTCCATAGCAGGAAGTGTTTAAAGGATGTAACCCTGAGAGGATAAGGTGGTGTTGACAATCTGGATGGTATATGTGACTGAATCCAGTTAGGGTTCTCTATAAACTTTTAAGATCCTGCCTCTTTCTTTGGTTTCTCCTTGTTCTCCATGTCTGGAGGGGGAGGGAGAGAAATTTGCAAACCACCAAGCAGCAAATGAGGGTGGCAGAGTCTGATCTATTTCAATGTTTGAGAAGTTGGGTAGTGTCCATGTAGTGTATACTTCACATTGGTATATGGAAAAATGATCATTTATTTTTTATTTGAAGTTATATCATTTTTTTTTCCAAATGCTTTGCAAGTTGTTAGAACATAAATATTTGTGAGGTCATTTGAACCTAATCTCAATAAACAGACTGGTTAGACATTTCTTTTGATCTGAGTGCCATGAAATTATCGAGATGAGAAGGGTGCTGTGAATCGAGGTTTGAGGTCTTTTGATTTATGCTGACAATGCAGTGGTAGGTGGGACCAAAATACCTATGGAGGGAAAATAATTTTGAGGCTTGACTTAATAACCATTTTACCATCATTATTTCTTGTAAAATTAGAAAATTAATATTAATATTCTTGGGAAAGACCTAATTGGGAAATTATACTAGACTTATTTTTAAATCCCATTTAGTTCATTATGAAGAGTGATCTAACGTCAAGCATGTAATACACATTCAAAGTATTTGTGGGGTGAATTAACAGTATACAAATTATATTTAATCACAAAATAATTGTTCCAAATTGCCAAACTCTTTTCAATTGCCATTATATTAGCTTTCATAGTTTAATATCCCTAAGAATGCAGGCCATTGTTTAAGTAACTGAGTTTAAACAAACAAACAACCTGTATTCTGCTGGAAGTCACTAGCATGTTGTGTTGACGGTGGAGAATCTGTGTCTTCTGTATATCTTTACCTTATGCCAAGAGAGGTGGTACCTTTTATCTATGGGAACATGCTAATTACATCTGCTCCTTTCAGAGGGAGAACAGTGTAAAAATATTCAGTAAAAATAAAAAGTAATACGGAAGAGGTTGAAATGCTAGTTCCATAGAAAAAAAAGTGAAATAATAGGGACAACCTTCCTCCCCTGTTGCCCTCTACACAAAAGTATGGGCCGTAATTCATTTCCTGATTTGCTAGATTCTGAGATGGCTGTCAGTGACCTCCTCCTCCCAGTGTTCATGCCCTTGTGTACGCTTTCCCCCTGGAGTGTGGGGGCAGCATCTGTAACTTCCCTCTAAAAATAGAATATGGCAAAGGTGATGGGATGTCACTTTTGTGGTCATGTCATTTAATATTATAACTTCTGCTTTGCTCACAGATTCTTGTAATACATTCTCTGCCTTGCTGGCTTTGATGGAGTAAGTTGCCATATGGAGAGTCCCATGTAGAAGAAATTAAGGGTGACCTCTTGACAACAGTCAGCAAGTACCCAAGGCCTTCGTTCTCCTACAAGAATCTTGCCAATAGCAGTGTGAACTTGGAAATGGATCCTTTCCCAATTCAGCTTCAGGTGAGACCCCAACTAAAAAGCTGGTATAGCTTTTAAGAGTCACTGAAGCAGAGGACTGGCCTCAGCCAAGCCAGGACTCCTGACCCACAGAAACTCCTTGACTAAGTCAAGTCCCTCTGTTTTATACTCTGACAGGATCATGCGTTTTTCCTCCATAATATTTAGTACTTAAAACAGTTCTAATTTTACATGTACTTGTAGATTAAAAAGGAAATAAATCTTTTTTCTTAAAATACATATGGTGTTCTGGATAATTAGTCTCTCTCAACAGAGAAAACAGCCAATTCTGTATATCTTACAAAACCTTTATCCTATATAATAAAAACCTAATAAGCAAATTGTCTTCTCGGGCAGTTGTTCGACCAGGAGTTCGCCCACTCGCTATAATGTTCTCTGACCACCAGGGGGTGGTATGGAACATGGCAGGCATTGGTGACATGGCATTGGCTGCAGGCAGTAGTGGAGGTGCTGCCAGCCCCGATGGGCTCCAACGAAACTGGGGTTGTGGCAGGATGGTAGAGCAGATGAGTGGATGACCCTAGGCCAAGGCAGGTGTGAGTGGGGGCGGGGATAGTGGAGAAAGTTGGGTGGGGAGTGGGGAGGGAGGAGGGCAGTCACCCTGCCCATTTCCCCGAAGATGGTGACCAGCAGCAATGGTAGGAGGCAGGGCAGCCACCTGGCTCCCAGGCATTTAGGGAGCTGGGCGGGGGCCTGGCCCTGATCCATCACTCTGCAGGCGGGATGTTGGAGCATGTGAGGGATGCCAGGCAGGGCTGCAAGGCTGGGGGGCACAAGCTGGGGCCTGATCTCCACAGGCCACCCTGAGGGACCTCACCTGTGCATGAATTTGTGCACCGAGTTTCTAGTGCAGTGGACGCCAACCTTCACATGACCACTTGGTAACTGCTGCTCTAGTCTCTTATATAAAAGGCCATAACATCCTCATGACCAAATGAGCAGTGGCTCTCACAGCAGGCGAGGTGGGGCACGAACTACTAGCTGAGGAGAGCTATGAGCAGCGGAGGGTGGGGCAGTGAGCTATGAGTGGCGAGGGTAGGGTGGCCAGCTCAGGCAAGCAGAAGTGAGCTACTCACGCACGATTTTGTGTGCATTGGGCCTCTATTGGATATACAAAACCCCAGGTAAAATGTATTCTGAATGAAATTGATTTATCCAATAAAACGATGATTTTTCTACAAGTCCTTTTTATTATCACTTGAGCTTTTAAATGATAGCAATAAAATCAGATAGTAATAAAATGAGATTCTAGTTTTACCTTGGTAAAGAACATGAACTTTTCCAAGAGGAAATATGGACCATTCCCTAAATCCTTTAAAGAGGAGCACTCTGAATGCGGTTCCTGGATGGTTTCAGTGTCTGATATCCAGAAAACTGTACCTGTTGTCTGAGGGGAGAGTGCACACATCTGTGTGGACCGATTCTTGCTTCTCCTTCCACTGTGGTCAAGCTGAGGAGTGGCTGGCCATCTTCAACAGGGGAGGAGAACAATCTAGCTGACTTTAACTGTCTCTTCCTGTCTTCACTCTACAACTCACCTACGTACTCATAAGTCATAGAATGGGGGATGTTTATATGAGAAACCATTTTTATTAGTTTAGTTTTGCTATAGAAAGCAATCAAATAGTCAGGGGTTTGACATGATAGAAATTTCTCTTTTGTCTTTATGTTCTTACAGGGCTGTTAGGGACTGGAGCCCTGCATTATCACTTAGCAACCCAGGCTCATCACTTCCTTCAGGCTGCCCCATTGGGAATACTCAGGCTGCTTCAGTGCCCATGGCAGGTAAGAGAGAGGACCAGAAGCAACATGTGTCAATGTCACTTCCACTTCATTGGTAAGAAACAGATGCTTGACCTCCCCTAGTTGCAAGAAGACCGGGAATCGTAGAGGACAACAGGGCATAAATGGAGCATTTGGTAAGTAGGTCTGCCATAAAGTTTTCCTAAGCACATGCAACAGAATTATCTCTAAGGACATGAGGCAGATGACTCAAGATGGATTGCAAGTGGAACATTGGTGTTGTGTAAGTTCAGTGCTAAGATGGGCATTGTTATTAGAACATTTGTAGTTGTTGTTACAGGTTTCTAGAAGATTGATTGTGAACTTTCAGGTTTATGTCCCTGAAAGTTGTTATACAATGCATATTTTATAATATGCATTTCCATGTTTTCCTATAGTGTGGGCCTTTATCAGTTTCATATTTACTCATAATGAAAATGAGTCTTAAGATGTTATCATTGCTTATGTTTATCTTACCTATTTAAATCACTCTACTTCAAATGATGTATAATTTTATCTGCATAGGCATGTATCATTACTGTTGTAATTTCATTAATTCCTCAGATCGTGGAATAATTAACACCGGCCATTTACCTTTCACAAGTTTCTGTTCACCATTATGCCATAGTTGAAAACGGAAGGCCAGAGTTACCAGGTTACTTGTCCAGCGTTTACTAATTTTCTACTTTGTAACAGGACACTCTTCTAACCGTGAATGGGTTGGGATTGGTGGGTGTAGACATAGTAAGGAAGGGTCTTGATGCTTGAGAATTTCAGTTTATGACAGTGGCTCCTAAACTTGTTTAATAATCCCTTAGCCTCCTGTTAGAAATGTGGTTTCTCAGATTACCTGTGGAGGTTTGGATTCCGTGGCTCTGGGGGAGGGATCTACATTTTGATAAGCCGTTCTATGTGACTGCTTGTATAATGCAGGTGATCTACCACCATTTGGCTAAATGTTGGCTTACTGAATACAGATGAACTGTATCCTCTGTCTCCCCGCCCTGCCACCGTCCCTCCCTTGCCTGCCTGTTCTAATCTAATGAGGGTAAAATTTGGAGGGATTTAGCATATACAGTTATTTCTGTGTTAGGGCTTTTTGTTGCAAATAATAAAAATGAACTGTGGCTCTTTGAAGTAGAAGAAGAATTTATTAAAGGGAATTAGATAGCTTAGAGTTCCTCTGGGAGGGATAAAGAACCAGGCATAGAGATAAGCAACCAGGAACAATGCCTTGTAAAGTCTCCCTCAGAGCTGCTCCTGTGGATAAACCACTGTTGCTGGCCTGAGCAGTTTCCGTGCCTTATCCAAACACATCTTCCAACTCTGGCCACTAGATTCTATCACCAGAAGCTCTATTCCAGTTGCCCCAGGCATGTACCGAAATTACATGTAGCTGCTGCCACTCTCACTAGGAAAGGTTCCATGCACAGCATGCTTTACTGGGTTGATTCAAAGACCAGCCTATTGAATCTGATTGGCAGATCTTGGTCACAGTCTGCAGCCAGCTCCAAGGCTGGCTGGGTAGGCTTCTGTAGTGGGAGGTGTTCTCTGCCTTCCACCACGAGTCCTGAGGCAGTCATGCTAACAGGGACCACGTTGTCAAAAAGGAACAAAATATCTACATCACATTTGTCATATTTGAATGTGAGAGTATAGGCAACTTTTCTGTCTTGCATTGCTGAGTGCTGGTTTAGAGTTTTGAATTAATGGTCCTGAGATTGAAAATCAGCTTTTGTTGCAAGTAAATTTCAGCATACAACTTATCAAGAAGTGTTTTAATAGAAATGTTTCACTTTTATTCTTCTACTTAGGGATATTTCAGTTAAAGACTAACTCTAATATCTCTGTTGATTAGAAAAATATTCTTCCATCTAAGGGGAATATTTAGTAAAGAAAAGACACATTTTCTGAGAATTGTTTTTGGAAAATTAGCGCAAACAGGAAACAAAAATCTCTCCTATTGAGTCACAAAAGGCACTCTACTGTGAGTGAAAACCTTGGAGAACTCAGGGTGAGTATACTGTTTTATTCTCCTTACCTAAGAAGAGCATGTAAGGAGCTTTTGATTCCTTTGGACAGACTATTTTCCACAGGTAGGTTTTATTTTTTGCACACGAGCTTCTTTATTGCTAGGCACTGCGATAGGAAGTATACTGGGGGAAGAAACTCTAAATTTGGTACCTTAAAAACAGAAAATATGAAGCAACCAGTGAAAAAGGATTCGTTTGTTCATTTGGCAAATATTTATTGAGTTCCCACTCTTCAAAAATGTTTATCACATGGCCAATACCCTTAAGAAGCTCACAGCAAGGGGGAAGCCAAAAATAATTGAATCATACAAATATACATAAGAGGGAACATAGGGTACAGTAAGTTAAACATAGAGATAGGGCATATTTAACTTAAGCTGGGAGGTGTGTCAAAGCTAGTTTTCTAAAATAAATAATTGATGTAAGCATCTTAAAGACGGAGAAGGAGTCAGACAGGCAAATGGTGGGTATAGGAGGTATGCACAGAGAATAGCAACATTTTTGGTATATAGGATGATGCTCCAACCAATTGAGCCACCTGGGCAGGAATGCCTTTCTTATTTAAAGAAATCCAATTTGGACCCTAGCTCAGTTGGTCAGAGTGTTGTCCCAATGTGCCAAGATTGTGGGTTTAATCCCCAATCAGGGCACATAAAAGATGCAAACAATGAATACATCAGTAAGTGAAACAACAAATCTCTCTCTCTCTCTCTCAAAATCAACTAAAAAAATAAAATTCAATTTGGCTTTACATGTTTTAAATAGAAATATATTTGACATAAAGTCTTGTTTAAGGTTAAGATCTCTAACATGTTGATTCATCGCATTTATGCACTGCAATATGGTTACCATTGTGTGGTTACTAGCTCCTCTAGCACATCACATAATTACTATTTCTTCTTTAGTGGAGGGAATAATTAAGAATGCTTATAAAGTTTGATGTTTATAATATAACTAGTGGCCTGGTGCATGAAATTCGTGCATGGGGGTGGGAGGGTAGGGTGTTCCTCAGCCCAGTCTGCACCCTTTCCAATCTGGGACTCCTCGAAGGATGTCTTACTGCTGGTTTACAGGGATCAGCCCTCAACCAGCAGTCAGACATCCCTCTCACAATCTGAGACTGCTGGCTCCAGCCATTCATTTGCCTGCCTGACTACCTGATTGCCCCTAACCACTCTGCCTGCCAGCCTGCTTGCTCCCAACTGTCCCCCACTGCCAGCCTGCTCACCCCCAAAAACCCCCGCCTGCCAGCCTGCTCACCCCAACTGCCC